>PVHY01009273.1:0-49787 GCA_004024945.1 Uropsilus gracilis | reverse complement strand
TCCGCGCAGGCACATATGTTTTTTTTTGATGTATATATTATTTTTGTTTAAAAAGAGCCGTTTTAAAGAATTAAAGTAAAGCCATTTTAAAGCATATTGTTTATATCCTTTCTAAATCTTGGTAATTTTTTATTTTTAAGTTACAATTTTTTTTTGAGGACAGGTTGGTTTATAGAACTGCATGACCAGAGAAGTAAGTTTACACCTCCTGAGGTGTATATCAACACACCCACCCACAACCTAGGCACTTTGGGTCCTCCATCTTAAGCGGTTGGACCCTTTTTCAACTTTTGTTTTCCTCCCCACCCTTCTCTTCTGGTAGCCTCTGTTCTACACTCACATTTCTAGGGATTGTATTGGTTTAGTTTTGTCTGTTCCTTTGCTTTATTTTCCTACATTTCACATATAAGTCACACCATCTGGTATTTGTTTTTCTCCTGACTTACTTTCTTAGCATATGCCATTAGTCTTAAAACTGCAGAGTATTTCATTGCATAACCATTTCATAATTTAGCCATTCCTCTTTTATTGGTCATTTAGGCTCATTTCAATTTTATGCTACACAAGAAGTAAGGCTGTGATGAACATATGCATACAAAATTTCTTATGTACGTCTCTGATTATTTCTTCAGGCTAAATCTCAGAAATTGGGATAACCATGTCAGAGGACATCCACTATCGTTAAGGTTCACCCAATATACTTAATAGCATAAACTTTGCAACAAATTTCTGTCAATATGACAGAAAAACCGAAATCACGTTTGCATGAAAGTCATTTGTATTGCTGTTGAAGGTGACTTTTTATTTTTATGTCTCACGGCTATTTCCTGCCTCTCCTTTTGCAAAGTACAGTTCAAATACCATGTCTTAACTTTAGAAACTCTCTAAATATTGCAGATATTAACATTTGGCCTATCATATTACTGAGACATCTCTGTTATTCACATAATCATGTGTAAAATGGTGTGATAATGATCATGATCCTTACTACCCAAATCCCTTCTCACATAAACACTCCTTTCAGAAGTGCTGAAATTTAGATGGATAATGGGTAGTTTTTGTGATTCGAAATGAAAGCTGGCACCACAACTGGCAAGAAGCAGGTTTATTAGTACCGGTACTGACCCAGTGGATTCTCATTCAAAGGCTGAATGTCCCTATTACAAGTTAAGGGTTTTTATACACTTTATATCCTTTGGAATTTTGGGTGGGAGCTATCATTGGTGGTTGTGCAAGGCCTGATGTGGCAAAGACAGAAACGAGCCAGATTCAAGGAGAAACTGCTGCATACCAACAAACTGAGTGAGTCATGGGTTATCTAGAACCTTAGGCTGTATTTCTTAGGTTACTTTGATTCAGCATACGTTAGGTTATCATGCTTTTACCTGATCATCCTGCTACAACATTAGAAGTGATTTGGATTTGAACCAATCTCCACCTTTATTACATAGACTTCATATAATAACCAAATTGAAAATCATAACAATCCTCTTACCAGATCACCAGATCATTATAAATTTAACTAGATTACCTTTAAAAGGGCAACATTATTTTTTTCCATGGGGATATACATTTACATACATTCATTAATTTAAATGTAGAATACTTTTATTCTATGTTTATAATCATAGCAATAATACAGAGGAGGGTGAGGGGCACCCCTGGGCCCCCAAACATGCCCACTCTAAATGGATTTTGCGATCTCCCACATCACAACAAAACATACTTTAGTATGTGAGACCTTCTATGGGAAAGAACTTTATTATAATTAGTGTGCAATAGAAAGAAGAAGAAGAAGAAGAATATAACTAGTTTCCACAGGAAACAAACAAAGCAAGCCATCCCCTAGTAGGTAAGTGCCCGACAAAATAAGACTGGCCCAAAGCAGGACCAGTGAGCCTGAAAGCTGGCCACAATTCTAAGGCATCTTCTGATGGGCACTCATTAGAAAGAGGCAGGATGAGTCAGACAAGTCTGGACGGAAAAGAGCAAAATCTAAATTCAAGTAAAGTTAAAGGCTGCTGCTGTTAACCTCCCTGCAGTTTTCTCACCTGCATCTGCTTCAAGTATCTCCATGTTTTCCAGATGCCTAGCATCAATCCAAGGCCTAAGAAGCAAGCACAGCTACTATTCTCCTTGTATTTCCTGCAGGTTTCCTTCTTGATCTCCTTCCTTCTTCCAGTCTTCCGTAGCTACCCTTCCCTGCCCAGCTCCACCCTTTCCTGGGTGGGGCAGGGAAATGAGAACCTCCCCCTGTCCTGGAGATTACCCTGTTACAGAGGGATGGGGACTTAACAAAAACTTGAAGGCATAGCTAGGTCAACTGCAGCTTGATGTAGGTTACAAGGGCCACAGTATCTTGGGGTTCACGGGAGGAGGTTTCTTCAGGCTTCAGGGCAAGAAGGAGAAGAGTGCTCTCTGTCATTCTGTCCCCTTCTTCTTAACAGCCTTCCACATAGAAACTCTCTTGGTGGTCTTCACTTATCTGTCTTGTTAATAAGCCTCATCATTAACTGTGAACTTTAAGAAAAATACCCATTTCTTTAGTTTTTTTTTCTTTTATGGACCCTAGTCTTTCCTGTGACCAGTAGGAATATTTGGTGGCAAATCCTTGCCCACACAACCAGGTATGCAGGTGGTGAATTGTTTAGTGCTGGACTTGTAGGCTGACCTGCACCAATACCCAGATCTGTGACCAGGGCACATTGCTTTTGTCATAGCTTTACGGAGACAGCACATAAAATTTAATTTGGGGAGTGAGAAAGAAGATAAGAATGTCTAAGCATCAAATATTCAGTTTCCATTCAACCAATCTACTTCATATATGGGAAATCGTACATTCCCATTATCCATTTCAATACAACTTCTAATTTTTTTTTGGACATTTCATTGTTTTGCACTTGGAATAAAAAAATGAAACATCACAATAAATCTGTTGTCAGAGGTTTTTTTCTATTTGTTGACAACACAAACACACATGTTCACTTCCTCTCAGTAGACTCAGTAGACTCAGAGTAGTAATTGTTCAAAATGACAATTGAAAAATGTACTACATATGTTCAAACATAAAAACAGATTAGGTTTTCCCGTTTCTCTTTTTCTTTTTCTTTTTTTTTTTGAGTCTAAGTCTCACTATTTTTGCCTGTGGAACCGCAGGCTCATGTTGCCCGGGATACCACGGACTCAAGCTATCCCCCGCCTCAGCTTCCCAGGAAGCTGAGATTACAGGCATGCGACATCACGCCCAGCTGTTTTTTGGGACTAGGTCTCGCTGTGCTGCCCGGGGTGGGACTCGAACCGCGATCCCCAGACCCAGCCACACTCCATAGACTAATGCATACAGGCACGTGCCACTGTGCCTGGTTTAGATTAGGTTTTTCTTAATCTAACTCTATTGAATTTGGTTTTATCAGAACAACCAAAGAAACCATTTTTTTTTGAGACTAGATCTCGTTATTTTTTGCCTCTGGAACCGCAGGCTCAGGTTGCCCAGGGTACCACAGACTCAAGCAATCCCCAGCTTCAGCTTCCCAGGTAGCTGGAATTACAGGCGCGCGCCACCACACCCAGCTATATTCTTTTGGAACAAGGTCTAGCTACGTGCCCCTGGTGGGACTCGAACTGCGATCCCTGGCCCCGGCTGTGGCTTCTTCCTAGGCTGCCGCTTACAGGAATGCGCCACCATGCCCAGCCCGAAACCAATATTCTTTAGAATGTTTTTATTTAACTAATATTTATATAGCATTTGTATAGAAGTGAATCAAATATTTCATCAGAAAATTAAATTCATGAAGATATCTTTTTTCTGAGCATTTTGATTCAGCTTTAATAATTTAGTATCTATCTCTGAAGTTACCAAATAGAAATGGTAATTAAAATTTTCATTGCAATAAAATTCAAAGAAATATTTTTAACTAGGAAAAATATTTTTCAGTTATTTCATATTTTCCAATCTTGATATTCTGTACCTTGTATTTTTTCATTGAAAGAATTCATTCAGTAACAGATCTATACCTGTCACTAACGTGACTGTTTCATTTTTCAGACTGAATTCTGTTCTGTTTCTCCTGCATTCAGATATAGAAACCAATTTTCTATTTGCACAGCTCAATTAAACATTACTAGGTATACATCTAGGCATATCCTCTAACTCTGAAATGTTCTTAGGAATATATGAGCCCTTTGTTAAGAACTATGTGCAAATAAATGAACAGGAGTGAACGTTTTGTGGTTTCTTTATTATTTTACAAAATATCAGAAGATAATCATGACAATTATTTTCTTTCTTTCATTGAACATTCCAGGGAAAATCCATTCATGGTCAAGTGCTTTTGTTAAGTAATTTTCAGTATTTGTTCGAGTTTTAATGCAACATGGGTTTGCCATAATGCAGTATAACATATCAAGCTGATGTTTTAATGTAAATGCCGCATCTTCTGGTTTTCATCATTTAACACAGAGAGGTTAAAAAAAAATAAGAGAACTGAAATGCACTAACATCAATACATTTACCTTTATCTTTTGAGTTTAATTTCAATGTCTGTTGGGCTTATTCTTGGGTTTTGATAAACACCAATCCTTGTTTATCAGATGTTAAAACTGCTGCTCTATTTTCATGACGCATAATTCTACAGTAGTTTTGAAAGCTAGCACTAAGGGAATGAGGACACCAGAGCTGGCAAGAAGCAGGGTTTTTAATACCAGTACTGACTCAGCAAATTCACAGCTGAGCGTCCCTACTAGGAAGTTAAAGGTTCATGTACACTTTATATGTCCTGGTGTTCTGCATGGGCTATCATTGGTGGTAGGTAGTGCATGGCCTGATGTGATGGAAGATAGAATGAGGAAGACTCAAGGAGAAACTGGGCTGCATACTAGTAATCTGAGTCAGTAAGTCATGGGTTGTTTATCTAGACCCCTTGTCTCTATTTCTTGGGTCGCAATGCTTCAGCATATTTCAAGTTTTCATGCTTCACCTGGTCATTATAATTCACTAATGACAAAGAGGCATATTGTGCTATACTTCACTGCCCTGATTCAGTTTGTGTGGGAGAATATGGAGTATATTTAACTTTACATGAACTTGACTACACTGTGTACGATATATTTAATGTTCACTATGTAATTATAAATGTTCATTTGAACATTTTATGAAAAATGAAAAACCTACATACACATGCACAATTACTATATCTATGTACACCTATATATGGATGTAGATATATATATATATATATATAGAGAGAGAGAGAGAGAGAGGAATTCATTTCTCAGACCTCTCCACTGCTCTGCACCAGGAGGTAATAAAAACCAGGTTCTCTGGGTGTGTACATTTGGGAATGAGAGGGAATCATTGACACAGATTCCACTGGACAACACACTTGTAAGAACACAATTACATATTTAATTTAACTTATTATTAATACAGGGAGACAAAATACAGGAACATTTAGTGTCATAGGGATAGAGGTTATCATCTTTGATAGTCACCAGAAGCAAATATGTAAATACATTGTAATTCACAGTTGTTGGAGGTTTCTGTGGGGTCAGTTTCCCCAAAAGGGACAGATAAGTTATTTTTTAAGCCTGTTCAGAGTAGGTCCTTTCCAAAAAGTGCTACCTTGGTGTGGAGAACTAAGTTTAATTGAGGTGTTGCATACTTCAGGAGAAATTATTACCATTACTTAGCGAATACAGATTATTTTGAGTTAAAAGTAGGGAAAATCAAAAGTTTTGAGTTATCAACCAGGTTTAGGTTTAATAATGAACATTACCTCCATGTGAACAATTCATCCTTCTTACTCTTAAGGTAAAAGGTGAGGTCATACTCTTCTTTCTGCTGACACCACAGACCCCTTAACACGGGTCATATACCCTGGTTAACTTCATTTTGCTTTAAAATTAATAGTCATGTAAATTCTCCATTGTGCATGTTACCAAATTGATTTTTCCTTTGCTAATCCACTTAATACTATTTTGATTACTTGTCCAGTTCAAGAAGTTCCAAGGATGTTGGGGATTTTCCCCAGCAACAGATATTCCACATGGTTAATGCCTAAGGGTTGTCAAACTGTTGTGCTTGGTATTAATGTGCTTTGTTGGAAGTAAAAGATAGGCCTCCCCAAGATGTTCAGAATCGACTTTGCCAAGTTGTGTCATTTTGACATGTGGATTGTACAGAACTGAGGTCAGAGCTTTTCCTTACATGAAAGAATGAAAGTTGGGGGTATTACCCACAAGTGGTATTTTGATCAGAAGATTTTACACCATATCCCATGTCACCCCTCCCATTCACTATACAGACAAGGTAAGGGGCCTGGCTTGGGATGTATATGGGAAGAGTTTACTTTGCCTCTTCTATCTATATAGTCAGTGCAAAGAACATAGCCTGTGGTAAGCACCAGGAAGCCCAGAAATACCTTTTCTATTAAAAAAAAATATATATATATATCTTTATATATATATATATCTAAGGCAAGGCAAATATCTAATTACAGGGCTTCTGATTTTTGCCAGAAGATGCCCTCTCTCCTTGTCTTTTGAGTCCTTCTCTCTCCTTGAAGTCCTAGATCCTTTTCCCATTCCTTAGCTTAGGATATACACTTCCATTGACCTTGGAATTCAAGTGCATGTAGCTTTTTCATATATATGTAACTAAATGTGTTTATTTTCCTACTAATTTGTCTAATATCAACTTTATTGCTTACCAGAGGAACCTAGAGGGGGTATGAAAATATTTATTCTTCCCCCTGACAGAGATCTTCAGAAACATGGTTAAGAATAATATTTAGTGGTAGAGGGAATAAAGAACCCAGAAAGTTATTTTCTTAATACTATATATGGAAAGTAATGTTCTTGACCAAAAGTATTATCTCGTGTACTTCATTCATTCATTCAGCAAATACATATTGGGCCAGATGCTAGATTATGCAGGTACAACAGTGAAAAAAGAAGACCCAAATCCCTACCCCCATGGAACTTACATTCTAGTGAAGGGAAATTGAACATAATCAAAATAAATAAAAACATAAATGATAAGTGCTGTGGAGAAAAAAATGAAGAAGAATGGGAAAATCTGAGGGGAGAGATTGTAATATTAAATAGGATCACCAGGAAATGCTTTAATAAGAAGTAGCCTTTGAGGGAGGTCTGAGGGAGAGTACAGCATCAACTATGGAGAAATCTGGTGGAGAATATCATAGGGAGAAAAAAAATAAAATGGAAAGGATTTGAATTTGGGAGACTGGCTAGCGTGTTAGGGTGATGGGCTAAAGTTAACTAAATAAAATGAGAGTAAGGGAAAAGTGGAGGGACATGGGGCCATAGTCATATCTATGGTTATGAATGGGTTAACTTAATACTTTTGGCTTTCTATGTGACTAAAATGACAAGCCATTTGCTGGGTTTTGAACCAAAGAGTGAAGTGGTAATTTGACTTACGTCTTAAATATAAGTCATTCTGACTGCTATGTTGAGAACATGCTCTAGAGGGCAAAGAGTGGAAGCAGGAAATAAGGATGCCAATTATATTTTATTGCAATAATCCAGAGGAGTGATGATGGTAGTTTTTAGCACTAGATTTAGATGGCAGTTTTTTAGTGAAGTGGTTGGATTTGGGGTATATTTTGAATGAGTAAAATTGGACTGTGAGAGAAATGGAGATATCAAGATCAAGTTATTCCTCATTTTAAGTAGTAGAAATATTTCTAAAAAGTTATGAAATAACTGATTCACACTTGAACTCTATCAGAATAATTTTTTAAATTAGAAACACATAGAGAATTCATAAGGACAAGACTTTTAGAGCAATTCATTCATTTGATAAATTCTGTTTTTGGTGTTACTGTTTGCTTTTGTTATTGAGTTTCCTAATATAAAGTTTTGCTTAATTTTACAAATGTAAGATTTACATATTCATTTTAATTTTTTAGAAGGGCTTCATATAGCACAGTATCAAAAAAGTAAAGCAAACACTCTAAATGCTTGCAAATAATGCCATAGTCTATGGTGAGAGGTCCTTCCAGCAATATGCAGGTTTCTTCTCAAGTTATCTCAAGGCTATCTACACATTTAACACAAGTCTCTCACAGAAGGCCGGTTAGGCTACAATCATTGGTTTCTGGATCTGTTTGTGCATTCAAATCAACATCTAGATATCCTTTGGTTTTGGGCAGGAACACATCTAACAGGTTGTCCAGTTGCTCCTTGATCAGCATATGGTGAGTAAAGGGCACCCTCTCCCTCAACCATAGTATGGCCTTAGCCTTCCCTTGGCAACTAAAGTCCCCTCTTTCCCACTCTATCATGCCTGGACTTCTACCACTGATTCCCTTACCACTCATGGCTTCAGGCCCTAGGCCCCTTACCCCAGGACCTCCATGACCTCCAACACCAGCTCTTTCTCTTTGAAGCAGGTTTTGATTGCTGAGCTCCATCTTGCATCTAAGTAGGGTTCTTACGGCACATCCCCAATGTAGTCCTGTGGGCAACTCTCCCTGGAATATGGACAGACTCACTTGGTTAGGGTCACTGTGTTTTGGTCTAACTGTGCCTGGATGTTATTTTATCCAAGCCCTGATTTAAGCTTGGCTTACATTTTAATGCTGTCTGGAGAGATGGGGCTATTCTATCTGCTGGGTGAACCTTCTGTTTTTGGCTCTGGCTACTTGCTATTGTTGCTGCATTGAAACCTGAATATTCACTAGCATCAGAAGTTTGCTCCTCAGCATATTAATAAAGTACTTTATTAAATTTAGAAACATCCTGGTAAGGCTGGGCACGGTGGCTCGTGCCTGTAAGCTTCAGCCTATGAAGCGACCGGGGCCAGGGATCGCAGTTCGAGTCCTGCCTGGGGCCCCTAGTGAGACTTAGTTCCAAAAAAATAGCTGGGCGTGGTGGCACGCGCCTATAATTCCAGCTACATGGGAAGCTGAGACTGGGGATTGCTTGAGTCTGTGGTACCCCGGGCAACGAGAGCCTGTGGTTCCACAGGCAAAAATAGCGAGGCCTAGTCACAAAAAAAGGGAAAAGAAATACCCTGGTAAATTTAGAAACATCCTGGTGTGCTTTTGAGCACAACTTCTGGTGCTGACTGTGTAACCATTGACAGTGGAGGGGCTTGGGTTAACTTGGTGGGCTGTTGGTTAGAAGTAAAAGCAGTAGAATGGTTAATTCGTTTGCTGGCTAACTTTATGCTTGCCAGGTCTGGCCTTTTTTTCCTGTCATCTATGCCACCACAACGCTGCCGTCAAGTCCCACCTGGTGTCCAAAACTCATTTCAATATTTAGTATTTGAAAGGAGCACTTCTATACTGCTGGTTGATTCATTGACTATGGAAAATTGTGTGGAAGACCCTCAAACTACTCAAAATGGAACTACCATTTGACTTAGTAATCCCTCTTCTGGGAATCTACCCAAAGGATACAAAAATAGCAATTCAAAAAGACACCTGTAGTCACATGTTTATTGCAGCACCATTTGCAATATTCAGGATTTGGAAGAGAGACAAAATGTCCCCAAAAAGATGAATGGATGAAAAAGTTGTGGCATATTTACACAATGCAGTATTATTCAGTAATCAAAAAAGACAAACTTGATGCATTTGTGGCAACATGGATGGAGCTAAAGGGAATCATGCTGGAGGAAACAAGCCAGAAAGAAAAAACCAAAAGTCAGGTGGGATATAGGGAAAACAAAGAAAAGGTCAATAAAAAGTCAAAACTAACAAACTGACAACCGAACTAGAGCATATGGCTAGGAAGGGGGAGGGAGACAGGAAGAAACCAGGGAAGAGATGAGTACAGAAGATAAAGATGAGAGTTCATGGGTGATATGGTGGTGGGGGAACTCTGAGGAATACAACAATGTAAAATAAACAAGCAAACAAGTAAATGTAAACAATAAATTTAGAAAATAAAAATAAAATTTAGTTTTCTAGATTTGTTGAGGCATCATTGACAAAAGTTGTATCTAGTTAACCAGTACAAATGTGATTTTTAAAAAAGATGTATTTGTTGATTACACAGGTATTGTGATGAGATTGCTATAATTAAGTTAAATAACACATCCATCATCTTATGTAAATATCTTTTTGCATGGTTAGAATACCAACAATTTATTTTCTTAATAAATTTCAAGTATACATATAATATTGTACATAATGTACATACCATATTGTCACCATATTGTACATTAGACCTCCAGAAATTATTCATCCTATAACTAGAAATTTGCATCCTTTGATGAACATCTTGCCATATCCCCTATCCTGAGCCCCTATATACCATATTCTACTTTTTGGTTCTATGAATTCAACTGTTTTTGATCCCATGTATAAATGAGATCACATAGTATTGGTTTTCTGTATCTGACATTTCACTTAGCATATTACCCTCCAGGTTCATGCATGCTATCACAAATAACAGGATATACAATTATATCATATATATATATCTTTCATTTTCTTTTTCCATTCATCCATTAGTGGACGCCTAGGTTGTTTCCATATTTTGACTATTGCAAATAATGCTTTGGTGAATTTGGGAGTGAGTGCAGATATCTTTTTGGTATCTTAGTTTAATTTCCTTTGAATATATATAACAGGAGGGGAATTGCTGGATCATATGATGGTTTTGTTTTTAATTTTTTGAGTCTACATATTTCCATCATGACTATGCAAAGATATAAGATCATTTTAATTTCTTCAAAACCTTTTGCAAATCAGAAATTTCCTCCTCTTCATTCTTCTTCCTTTTCCTTTTATAAAAGATAATATGTATATACATATATTTTTCACATCATTGTGATCCCTAGGGGTCACCCACCATCTCCCCTCCTTCGCCACCCCAGCTGGTGCCCTCTCACAGTTGTCTACTTTGTTTGGTTGTCCATATATTAGTGAAACCATTTGGTTCCTGTCTTTTTCTTCTGATTTTTTTCTGCCAATGTGATCTCTTCTAGGTACATCCATGTTACCAAAAAAAATCAATAAATTTGTCATTTTTAATCAATGTGTAATATTCCATTGTGTATATATATATATATATATATATATATATATATATATATATATATATACCACATCTTTTTTCATCCAGTCATCTGTCTTGGGGCATTTGGGTTGTTTCCAGGTCCTTGCAATTATAAATAGTGCTGCAGTAACATACTAGCACAAGTGTCCCTTTGTACCTATATTGATTTCTCCTTTGGTAGATTCCCAGAAGAGCGATGGCTGAGTCAAATGGTAGTTCCATTTTCATTAGTTTGAGGGTCCTCCACACTGCTTTCCATAGTGGCTGGATCAGTTTACATTCCTACCAGCAGTGTAAAAGTGTTTGTTCCTTTCTCTCCACATCCTTGCCAGCACTTGTTGTTGTCTGTTTTTTGGATGTGGGCCATTCTTATTGGTGTAAGGTGGTATCTCATTGTGGTTTTGATTTGCAACTCTCTTACTGCTAATGACATGAAACAGTTTTTCATGTGCCTGATGGCCATTTGAACTTCCTCTTTGGAGAAGTTTCTTTTTAGATCTTTTCCCCACAATTAATATAATCTACCACATCAACAAGAAGAAAACCAAAAAACCATATGGTCATATCAATAGATGCAGAGAAAGCATTTGATAAAGTTCAACACCCATTTATGATAAAAGCTCTTAAAAATTTGGGGATAAAAGGAACATACCTCAACATAATAAAGGCCATCTATTACAAACTTGCAGCAAACATCATTTTAAATGGGGAAAAATGAAAATCATTCCAATTAACATCTGGAACCAGGCAAGGATACCCACTCTCTCCACTACTTTTCAACATTGTACTGGAAGTTCTAGCAAGGGCAATAAGACAAGAGAAAGCCATAAAAGGAGCACAAATAGGGAAAGAAGAACTGAAGTTCTCATTATATGCAGACGATATGATTCTTTATGTAGAGAATCCAAAAAAAAGCCACAGTACAACTTCTTGAAGCAATATACCAGTTCAGTAAAGTAGCCAGTTACAAAATCAACACACAGAAGACAGAAGTTTTCCTATACACAAAAGTCAAGCAGAAGAAGAAGAAATTAAAAAAAAAAAACATTCCATTTACTATCACACCAAATAAATAAATAAAATGCCTGGGGATAAACCTAACAATACACGTGAAAGGTGTATATAAAGAAAACTTCAAAATGCTGCTAAAAGAGATAGAAGAAGACATAAGGAAATGGAAACACATTCCCTGCTCATGGATTGGAAGAATTAGCATCGTCAAAATGGCCATCCTACCAAAAGCAATCTACAGATGCAATGCAATCCCTATAAAAATTCCAACAACATTCTTCAAAGAGATAGAACAAAAATTACAGAAAATCATACGAAATAACAAAAGACCTCGATTATCGAAAAACCTCCTGACCAGAAAAAGAGAGAATGGAGGAATTGCTATCTTCTCCTCCTTCTGCTTTCCACTATTTGTTTATGACAAATACTCCACATCCTTGATTCCCATATCTGATGTTATTAGAGACCATGCAGTCCTTTTTGATCAGACAGAGAATGGAATCCTCTGACTCACCCATCTTGTGAAAGGCCCCACATGTAATGTAGGTTTAGTTAGTTAATTAATTAGTTTTTATTAGAGACTAGGTCTTGCTATATTGCCCGTGGTTGTCTCGAACTCTTGGACTCAAGTGATTCCCAGCCTCAGCCTCCCAGGTAGCTGGGATTACAAGTGTGCACCACCACGACCAGCTAATGGAGGTTTTAAATTGGCCATTGAATCTGCCAATCTTGGTGATGTTGATTTGAATAGACCTGTGTTTCTTGGAGTAGAGGATGTGGTTTTTGATGAAACATTTTCAGTACACATACAGATTCATGAACTCCCCTTTGTGATTCTGCATGGTGAGGATGTGCCTGGTTCCTCCACACCAAGAGTGAGCACAGAGAAGAATATTTTTCTTGTATAGTGTCTTAAAACTGTTTTCTCAACAACAGAGCATCAATTTAAGTATATGTGTATTTTATGTAAGATGGTACAGAAAAAGTCTGACTGCTTACTCTGTATCTTAAGGATGTCTATACACTGGGTGGTAGGCAGGGAGACTCAGTGAAAATCTATTCATTAGGAAATTGAGGGACAATACTCACAATGAAAAGTATGACTGCTAGATAAACGTTTCCTTTGGTATAAAGGAAGCATGAAAGTCTTGAATTATCCTAGAGTGCTAGTGTAATCCAATTTTAACAATTACATGCATTTGTTACCTCCATAGGGATGGAATTGTCAAAAAAGGATGGAATCTTATTTTAATCCTGGCACTGGAGAAACAAATGACCATAATTGTGATTCCCTTTTTAAAATACATCTTAACCAGTCATCAAAACTTTTTTCCATTTCAATTTTTCCTCATGATAGACACATTCAAATGGCTTTGGTTATAGTTCATTGCTGTATTTAAAATGGACCCCTAGTTCAATTGCCAACATGCTCAGAAATCATCTCTTACAGAGGCGATTTTCCTGAGAATATTTTCTCAGGTGTCTAGTTTTACTCCTTTACTGATTTAATTTTGGTTCTTTTAATTTTCCCATTTGGACTGTGACATATTCTGACCTCATCTAAAAATGTTAGTGGGTGTGTTGCATATAGATCCTATAGTTCTTTGGGGTGAGTACAATTCACATGGAGACATCTACCCTATTAAAGTATATATAATACATTTCAAAAACTTTAAAGGCTGAAGTGTTTCACAGTCTTAATTTCAGCTAAACGTATCCTGAGTTTCCGCCAGGTCTTATCCTCACTAAGATATATGCCAAAGCTGGTCTGCTGAGATTTGTCATATCTCACTGATTTCACCCACGGATTAATGGACCAAGTAAAGGTCAGTTGCTTTCAAGCTGGGCAATGAAGTATTCCCATGCTTTTGACCAATTTTTAAAATTGTAATGAAACCTGCCAAGAACAAGTTATAAGTGGAACCAACACAGATTTCTTTAGTTTCAATCTACTACATTAAATCTTACTTTACCTCAATTTAGTTTCTTAGCGTTGAAAGGATAACCAAGAGATACTGTAAGCTTGAAGTTAAAAAATACAATCACTTTATATTTCTCTAAAATAAAGAATGGAAATAAATGTCCATTTGAGGATATCAATAGAATTTCTTTCCCTAATTCTTTTATTTACATTTCTACTACTGACTTATATAGCCGGGCAGGGTGGCACATGGCGTATGGAGTCGCGGCAGGGTCTGGGGATCACTGTTTGAGTCCCTTGGGGCAACACAGTGAGACCTAGTCCCAAAAAATAGCTGGGTGTGGTGGCGTGCGCCTGTAATCCTAGCTACCTGGGAAGCTGAGGCTGGGGATTGCTTGAGTCCATGGTAACGTGAGCCTGCATTCCACAGGGAAAATAGCGAGACCTAGACTCAAAAATTTTTTTTTCTATTGCTGACTTATATATATATATATATATATACTACTAGCCTTTTTGAGAGACTATTTTAGATTTTCCAATATTTTTGTGTTTTTATCTTTTCTATGTAACCACTAGCTTTGTTTTTTAATACTTCAAAAAAGTGAACTGCTGCTGATTAAAACAAATTGGCTAGTATATACATATGTGTATATATGTATGTGTATTCATCTGCTAATATGTTCCTAAAAGCATAGAATGGTTCAATCTTGTTTTGAAGTTCAGAAACTGAGCATTGCCTAAGTACTTTGGCCAATATATTAATGTGTAAGCCTTTTAATGATGAATTACCAAACCACTCTATGGGTGTTACCATGGACACTAAGAGGCACTTCATTGCCAAATCAGGTGGATGGAAAATGGTTCTTTTAATATATTTCAGGTATCTGCAGGCCAGAACTAGCTCTGTCACAAATAAGTGGGACTTAGCCCTAATGTACCAGAGATTTTCTGACAGCATTTCAGCTACACATTTTTGTTTCGTTCTCCCTTGCTCTCTGCCTCATTGAGTACTTTATCTTTGTAAAAGATGTTACAGTGAAGATATATAATTCTCTAAATGTTAGTTACTTCTGACAATAAGGATTGGACTGGCAGGCAGGTAAAGGAAGGAGAGATTTCCTCTGTGTCTCCTCTACAGAGAGACCTATTAAGTCTTGGGAAGAAAGACTTGTTTCTGCCTATAACCTTTCATTGGTAAGTGTATTCCTGTATTTTTATGGTTGTTGTTATACAGACTATAAAATAATGAATTAAAAATCTATGTTCTTGGGAGGGTAGTCGTTGATAGGGATTCAATTGTAGAATTTATTTGATAGATTTATGAAACTTGCTCTTCTATGAGAAATTTGATATATAAAGAGAATATAATTCTTATTTTTACCATAACATGTATTTTGCCTTCCAGAATCTCTTTTAATTAAATTCTATGGAATGAGCTTGGAGCAAAGTATGATTAACTTCCCATTTACTATGTAGTAATTAGATATCTTCATTTATAACCGACTATTTTTCAAAATTTTAAAACATTTATATTTATGAATCACAATTTTACTTCTGTAATAGTAATCTAAAACTGATGTGTGGTGTTCAACTAATGAAGATACTCTCAAAAATGTATGTTTGTTTCTCATTCTAGTCAGTTAAATATTTTTAATTTTGGACATACTAAAATTTTACTACTTTTTGGCCTACACAAATTTAAATCCCCTTTCTGTAAACCGCTCTTTATCTCTTTTGAGAGATCAAGCCATTAAATATGCATAATTCAACGAAGTGTTATATAAGATTATTCTTTGTCTTCTCATGTCAATTTTATTTAGGTCACTTGCTCAGAATTTCACCTACTTTGGCAAGACCATTGTTTGTTTTCATCACTGTATCAAGTGCTCAACAGATACATTAGGAAAATAGGAAGACAGCTGGTAAACAGACTCATTCTCTGCCCCAGGGTTAACAAAGCAATTCACCAAATTCATCTTTCCCTAGTTCATTTCACATCATCACTATTTCCAAATCTGTTTTTTGTCCTCTAAGGATTTGACCATGTCTAGTACATAAAAGAATTTGAAGCCAAACTTTTACTCGATCAGTTCTGATATTATTTGTCAGGGTTTTCTTTATTAAATTCTGTAATATCTTTTCTTATTTTTGATTGGTTCATTTTCCTTTTATTTTTAGTTATATCATACAGCTCTAAGATCAAAGACTAGCATTTTAAAGATTAGACAATTTCTTTCCTAATCTATGAATTATACACTTACAATATTAGAGATTTCAAATTTCAATACAACATTCGTTTTTAATGACATGTTTATTAGTCTTTTTGTTTTGGATAAAATCAGAATCACACTTAAAGAAATACAAAGAATCTTGAGATTATTACCAAGTGTTAGTTGAACTGGCAATCTCCTGCTAATAAAGAGAAATGCCAGGCTTAGTCCAGCCAGGACTGTAAATTAAATTAATCAGGGAGATAATGTGAAACTCTAGAACCAAGAACAACAAGGCATCATCATAATAATGACAGCATAATTTGTGTACCTTCACTATGCTCTAAGAATTATACTTGTTACATAATTATTCTTTTCAGTACTAACAACAACACAGCGGTAGTTATGTGCCAGAGTCCCTATTTTATGGGCTTATTATTGAATAAACAAATATTAATGGAATGAGTAATAATGATATTCCGGACCCTAGCTATATCATAGTTAACAAGACATCCTCATGGATCCTATGATCTCATAGTGATAAGTCACCCATCGAGTCTTATTATTAACTTAAGATCAGTCTGTATCAGTCTGAATCCTCTTCTTTACCTTCTGCTTTATATTAGTAATGTCTATGAGGAGATTGGGGAAAGCAGGTAATAGTCACAGGAAACTTTCTGTGAGATCAAAAGCCACTTGGATATTGGATAAGCAAGTAGGGCTGCAGTACTTTGCTCCTGAAAATTAGAGCAAGAGATGACTTTATGTAATAAGGAAATTATCAGAAAACCAAGTAGTAAAATGGAATAATGAGTACATTTTAATGTTGACCTTATTATTATTAGAGGCCAATTACTCACAAAAAGAAATCCAAAACAAACAAACAAACAAAAAAATCCCAAAGAAACCAATGAAAAATTTGCATAATCTCAAATTTTTTTTTGCAGGCTCATTTATACCAAGTAAATTAATTCTTAGTTTTTACTGTAATTAATTAACATAGCTGCTAATTCCCTTGGGTATTATTATTCCCCCTCCCAGGACTGGCTGAAGTGAGAGTAAGACCAGAGGCAGGGAATGTTGCCACCCACCACCTGTCAACCACAACCCTTCCTCACCTTGGCAGGACTTGGGATCTGTGCGGGGGATCCCCTATCTCCTTTGGGCAGCTCCCCCTGCCCATGACCCCACCTAGGCCGCACTAATGTAAGTGGGGCCCCCTCACCCAAGGTCCTCCTAGCATCAGGTACTGCTGGGGAGCAGCATAACCCAGATGCCCACCCCACCAGGGGGTTGACCCCTGGAGAGGGGCTCAATTTGCACTACTATGACTTTTCTAAATGTATTTCTCATTTGATATTCTCTTCCTGGGTGATTATATCTACTCATATGGCTTCAAATGCTGATGAGTATCAAAAACTGTTTCTAAATCTTTATCTCTAGCTCAGATCTCTCTTCTGCTTCATATATTTAATTGCCTGTTGTCTATCACCAAAAGATAGCTTATAAGTTATTTATTATTACTATTCAAAATAAACTCACCGTGTTCACATTTCCCACATAAAGTCTATTGGTCCTGTTTCTCTCTCTCCTGTTTCCCTACTCAAGCCATAAACCTGAAAGCCATCTTTGACTTTTGCCTCTCCTTAATCCTTCCATCCCATCTATAACCAATAACTGTCAACGACATGTTTTAATTATTTCTTAAACAATTTACTTTTCTTCATATACAATATCTTTTAATTAGTCTTAGCAATAATTTCCTTCTTTTGGACTAATACCAAGAGACTTTTGTTACTGTTATTTGGGCCTCTAGTTGAACTGTCTTATCAATACTTTCTCTGCGCCAAAGATTGTTCGATTATTTTTTTGTATACTGAAATTTCGATCATATTACTCTCTTTCTTAAAACCATTCAATGGCTTGATGTTGCCTTTGGGATAAAATCCAAACTCTTTATCATGATCTACATGTCCCAGAGAGATTTTCACTCTGTATACCATTTCATTCTCATATTATGCATTTGGTGCCTTTTCTCCAGTTATTCTGATCTACCCCCACTTCCTTGAGTGGGAAAGGTGGTCATGATGTCTCTTGCCTTCTACACTTTATATAAGCTCCTCTCTTTATCTTGTTAATTCCTGCTTATCTAATAAGTTCAATTGTGTTTTAAAAAAATCTTTCCCATATTTGAACACTTCTCTTTTATAGTTTCATCTACAGCTAACTTTCAGGTTTCTTGACCAATACAAATTTAGTCTTCCTTTTTTCTGCATAAGAACTCTTCCAAGTAGTTGAAACCTTTATTATGTACTTTCTAAATCATTAGCTTTGAGGCTTTAATGTACAACAGTATTTCTTGAGGGAGCATGTTTAAAAAGTAGATTTCCTGGCCCTATCCCTCAAGAGTGATTCATTAGGTTTAGAATGGGTCCCAGGAATTTGAAATTTTAACAAGTTCCAGATAAATCTGATGTGGGTAGGACATAAACTGCTTGTCAAGAAACACTGCCCAGGCAACCATATTTTTAAGTTGTTCCTATAAATGGTGTTTATAAAACTTGATCTTTAAAATTACTGTATATTTGTATTTGTTCTCTTCAAGCGCAGACTCCATGCTAGAATCAAACATTTTGACTAATAAAGAATAATGATGGTATGATTGCCTTTACCTTGATTTATACACTTCTATTAAAATTGCACACGATTTTACCATCAATTTTTAATAAATGTGTCATGTCATTGATTTTGTTGTAACTAAAACCTGTTAGGTTATGAATGAATTACAGAGAACAGATGATCCGAAGATCGTAGATAAGCAAGCAAGAAAGGGGAAATGGGATGAGATAACAGTAGATGAAGGCATATCTTGAATAAGGATAACAATGTATAGTATTCTTACAAAAATTGGCTCACAGACTTCTCAATAGCTAAGTTCCCCTTTCCCACAGTCCATGAGAAGTGTTACTTTCAACCATTTGCAAGAAATGCTGCTTACTCTCACTTACTGATTCTCTCAAAGTCAGATTAAAAATCTGTTTTGCCTCTTATTAGAAAGCTGGTAGGCCTACTGCCCTTTCTCTTAATCCACCCTAAAAATCAACATTTTGTAATTAGCTTTTCCTACCACAACCACCACCACATCAGAGGGAGGTGGAACCTTGGCGCACTCAATTAAAAATTTTTTTGATCTCTTAAGAGACTACTGAGGGTACCTTGGCGTATTTGTGAAAGATGACCTAAAACTCTAAAAATAGCCGTGAGCACAATTCTCCCACATGCAAACAATTTGAATCGGTCTGGCAAGATGTTTTTAAGCGCATAAAAGTGTCATAGAATGTTATGAATTGGTTTTGCATACTTCAATACACCCGGTATACAGATTAGCACTTTCTGTTATGACACCAGACTCTGTGCCCTCTACTCCAAACAGCAGGAAAAATTTATGAGGCAGAAAACCTTCCTTGGATTTGGCCTTAGGGCACCAGCCAATGAAATTGGTCACAAGGCTGGAGTTCGAGGCTTCCAGAAATCAGGAGGTGGGCAGCAGTTCTATTGAATGAAATTAGTTGTTGGTGTTTTCAGTTGGAACTTTAAATTTAGAAAGGGACTCAGGGTTGCAAACAAAATTTTGAAATATGCAGCTTTGTATTAAATGCAAGTGAAGAGAGATGACCTCAACAATGTTGTAGAAAAAAAAGTTTGAAAGTGCAATTCTGAGAAAAAAGGGTCATCCTATTGCAGATGCTAGAATTAAATGATTTTAATTCTCACATACATGTGTGCCTCAAAAGAGGTAGGGACCAGATACTTTCAGGCAGTATGTAGAAGCCAAATATAAGGGATAAGCCTGAGGCTATTTAGCAGTTACCTTTACATTCCTTTATAAATAGAACAAATGTTTTTGAGTACCTACTATATGCCAGAACACAAATATGAATTTGGCAGTTCCTGCTTTTTAGTAGTTCATATCTTAGTGAAAGTTAACGAAAGGGAATTGTGATAACATACTATAATAACTAATATGATAATGACACATGCAGAATATTCTGAGAACATAGTGAACTAGAAGGAAGTCAGCAGATGAGAAATTGGGAAGACTTTTAAGAAAAATAAATTTACTTATTTTTAAAAATGAAGTAACTTTAGGATTGTCCCCATCAGATGTCACCACCATGGAGCAATTAGCACTAACTCACCCATAGTCTATTACCAAAAACCATTATGCTTTCTTTCCTTGTTCTTCTTATCCATTACCTGCTCATCTCTGGAAGCTTGACATCTATAGTCAGCTTTCAAGGGTTAGTGTTTAAGCTTGTCTTTATCTGCTCTTAGTTTTTTTTCTCTATATTCCACATATTAATGACACCACCCAGTACTTCAAAAAAAGACTCTTTGAAAAAAAGATCCCTGAGCTGATTCCTGAAGGATGAGTAAGAGTTATCCAGAGGAAAAAATTTAGAGAGATTATTCCAGTCAACAGGAACAGGATGATATAAGGCAGGAAATGTAAGTAGTTTCAGTGAGGCTAGACTAGACGGACAAGTACAAAAAAAGCCATTGGTGAGAGATTAGACTAGAGAAATAAGCAGGAGCAAAATCATCAAAGGCCTTGTATGCCATGCTTAAGGCAGCTGACTGCTGGAGGAATTAGGAAAACTAGCAAGTAAACATTCTTGAATGTTCATTCTGGTAACATTGTGCATAATAAAAAGTGCCATTTCAAGACTAGTTGCAGGGAACCTAGTTAGGATGCCAATGTAATGGTTTAGGAGAACGATCATGGTCACTAAGATCTAAACAAAGGTGATGCATTGGAGATGGCAGGAAGTGGAAGCATTTGAGATTGCTGAGGAAGAATTTTCTTATGTTGTTTTGATCCAATACTTAGTTTGACCTTGACTTTAAAATGGTTGAAATGGTAGTAGTAGAAAAAGAGCAATGGGGTGATGTGATGCAGCATCATAAAAGCTTGTATCAGTTAAGATATTTGCTAAAATTCTTTCTGAAAATGTTTTTCCACAAAATACTCTTTCTTCTCAGTTTGCAAGAGTAACCATTTGCTGGAGATTGGTTGCTTAGGGTTAGTTAATAACTGGTGTTGGTGTTGCTAAGTCTGCTCTAGGCAAGTGTGCAGAGGGAATAAAACAAGTTAGGGTCAGAGGAGGGGAAAAAAAAACTCTGCCAGCTGTTTCATTTTCCTCTCTCCAAATGCACAAATACCCTCTAAGCAATCCCACACAGAGAAAAGCTTTCTGTGCCAGAAATCTGTTTATTTTGCAAAAAAAAACACCATATGTAATACAATTGATGATGATATTCAGTTCAGAATGTAAAAGAACAATAAGAAGAATTAACGAGAGTAAATGTTAAATTATTTCAAATATAGTATTGAATCACAGCAAATTACGTTTAAAATTCTAAAGAAAGCTTTAAATGTTACAGATATAGTCATTTAAAAATGAATCTTGTCTAAAAAGAAAACCAGAATAAATAGTATATCAGATTATGAAATGAGGTTATAAGAGCACAATTATACAAAGGACAGTAATGAAATGGACTTAGAATTCTCAATACTAAAAATTGATTAGGAACAATTACATGATATATTATGGTTAAATAAGAATAGAAAAGATTCCAGGCTTTGATTACATAAATGTGACTATGCAATTATTCTTAAATGTGGATGTGAAGAGAGTTAAATGTTAAATTAATACTAGATATCAACCAAATATCAGGGAAACAAGGAATAAAACTACTGACTTAGAGGAAATAAATGTCTAATCTGTCGCCAAGTCTTATTGAATCATCCTATAAAATCTTTCTTAAATTTGTCTCTTAAACATTTCTAATAATACTATCTTAGTCTATAATAACAGCTAATCTATCCCACTCCAGTTTTCCTCTGCTTAAAATCAGTTAGCATAATGATACCAAATCCTCTTTGAGAGAACTTGTCTCTTGAATCCAAACATCACCACTTTCTGATATTCAAGACCTTCTAAACCCCAGCTTCATCTTGCCTGTGTAATCTTAATTTCCATCCTCCCAGTAGCCCTTAATTTCCATCCTCCCAGAGCCCCCTTCGCTCAGGCCAAGCCAGAGTTCTGGTTATATGTTGTCCCTGAAACACTACATGCTCCTTTCTGTCTTTCTCCCTCCTGAGATGTCTCATTTTTCCTGCTCTGTCTGCCACATTATTTATCTTTTGAGACTAAGATCTAGTTCCAATTCCTCCATAAATATTTCCTTAGCTCTCTTACCGCTCTGATTTTCCAAAATAACTATAAATGGATTCACATTCTCTGTAGGTAATTTTATTATTATTTAACTCCTTATTAGACGTAATTCTTGCTTTTCAACTATACTGTAAACTCCACAAGGGGATACCACAATAAACTCAATATTTATCTGATTAACATTTATCTGATTAACAGGGTCTTGATCATCTTTCTTCTAATATTTTGACCCATTTTAATATAGTAGCTATCTGAACACTAAGGATATGACTTCTTGCTTATATGCACTAGTTCAGAATTACATTTCACTGACTCATTTTGTTGAGAAAGCATATTTAATGAACTTAAATTACCCAACTTTTGGATTACTTTTCAATTAAGTACTATTAAAACATTTTAATATTTTCTGAATAGATTTTTATTTTGCAAAATTTTAATCTGAAAGAATCTGCATTTGCATTTTACAATGAGTATAAGTTTTAACTTTTTGTAGTCATAGAATAAATTACATCTATTGAAATTATATAATTTGATCAGTTTTGGCATGTTTATACACCTATGCAACCATCACCATGTTTAAGATAGTGAATATATTCAAAGTTTCCTTGTGTTTCCTTACAAATTCTCTTTGAACACTTCCACATGCCCCTCAGAAAGCCCTAGTCTACTTCCAGTCAGTATTGTTTGCATTTTTAAAGAATTTTGCATCAATGAATCAAGAATACAAAATGTACATTTTCTCGGCATATTTGAGATTCATGCACATTATAATGTTGTATCAGTAGTTCATTCCTTTTATTACTGAAAAGTATTCCACTGTGTGGATGTACTTCAATTTGTTCATTCTCCTATGAGTGGACAATTTCATTCACTTCACATTTTTGCTATTTCAAATAAATATACTGTTAGTATTCATGTGTTAGTCTTAGGGTACATGTGAGTGTATGTGTATGTACTAGTAAATACCTTATAGTGGAATAACTGGACCGGGTGGTGATATGTGTTGAATATTTTAAGAAACTGTCATGCTGTTTTCCAAAGTAGTTTTATTATTTTGCTTTCCCACAACAGTAGATGACAGTTGTTGGTTATTGTAAATAGTGCTGCAATAAAGATGGGTGTGCATGTATCTCTTTGAATTAAAGTTTTGTGCTTTTTATGTAAGTAACCAGAAAGTGAGATAAGTTATATGAAATTTCTCTTTTTAATTTTTTCAAGGAATTTCTATAGAAGAAAAATAAAAACCCCAAGGTTTGTTATATAAGGAACATGAAATATACAGTGCATTGTTTCTTTCTGACTCCACTGTGCCTAAATAATTTGATTTAACTTGCTTGCTAATTCATTATAGAACTTGATTCTCAGTTGTTTCTTCTGTGGGTCATGCATATGATAAATTCAATTACTGGCTACAAATCACCTTTAATAACTTATATGGCTACAAAACAATTTAGAGCAGTTGTAATTCTTTCCTGCATTTTATTTTTTTGAAATAGAGCTTATAACAAATAAACTCCTGTAATTTCTGTAAGAAAACGAACTTGTAGACCAATTACTTTGCAAAGGTAGAGCAAAAGATATTGAAATTAGTGGTAACTGAATATATCCAAACATTCTGAGCTTTCTTCTGTAATTTTGCTGATTAATGAAAAAGATTTGAATGAATGGGGGTTGGTAGGGTAGGTCGTGAAGTGATGGCTGTGACCTGAATGGTTGGATTCAGGTTCTTAGAATTAACTCCCAAAATCGAGAGATTGATTAGCTTCATGTCCTCAGTGCCAAACATTGAGAATTCCACCTAAACCAAAACCTCTTAAAACAACAACAACAAAAAAATCCTTTAAGGCTATTTCATGATCAAAGAGATTTCGATCTGTCATCCTGACATGATGAGAAGAAACCCGAGATATTCTGGAGATCTTGGCACAACTTCAAAGAGTGATAGAGTAGAATGCAGAGAACTTTTCCAAGTTTTGGAAGGCAGCAGTTTGGCAGAGACCCACATGCACTGTAACGAGAGCTTTTTTTGAAAACATTTTAAGTCTTTTCTTATTTTGGGATTCTAAATTTGAACAAAATTTATTTATGCTTAAAATTCAATTGTGCATCAATATTCTGCACAAATGATTCCCCAAAGTTTTTTCCCGTGTTAACCCTGGGAAACGATTCCTGAGGCATTTCCAGTGTTTCAATAAGGGGGATGTTTGAATGTATTCTGAAACGAATCCCTTTCATCCCTATCGAGAGGCTTTGCCTTTGTTTTGCAGAACGAAGAAGGTGCATCAATTTAGAGATTTTGGGATTCATCTCCACACAAGCTAGAATCCAGTTAGTGTCGCTTCGGAAGATTTTGGTACCCAAGGCAGCGGAACCGGGATTCAGCATCCTTCTTCTGACCACACATTTTTGAAAAGAAACCGTTTTGCACGTTGGAACCTTCTCTCTTTCCGACTCAACACCTCCTCCCAGCCCGCCCCCTGGTTCCTTCCCACCCGTTACCTCCCCCCACCCCCCCAACTCCAGTTTGCGCATGCGTCCTAAGAACCCCCTACACTCGCGGCTCAAGCTGAGAGTATTGTCGGGGGCTATTCTCTCTCCCAGGAACATGGCGGCGAGTCAGGGAGGTAGTGGGAACAGTGGGGGTGGCGGTTGTGGTGGAGGTGGAAGTAGCGGTGGCGGAGGCGCGACTACAGGAGGAGGTGGCGGAGCCGGAGGGGGAGGCGGCGGCGGCGGCGGCGGCGGGACCCTGGTGGTGCCCATCCCAGTACCTACACTTTTCGGTCAGCCGTTCCCCAACGGGCCGCAGTGGAACCCGGGGAGTCTGCAGCCTCAACACACCGTGAGGAGCCTGGACCGGGCCCTGGAGGAGGCAGGCAACTCCGGCATCCTGAGCCTCAGTGGTAGGAAACTCAGAGACTTCCCGGGCAGCGGCTACGACCTGACGGACACCACCCAAGCAGGTGACAGGACGTGGGTGGGGGGAGGGGAAGAGGGAATCAAAAAGCGGAGGTGGGGGGAGTGGGTGGCTGCGTGGCTGCGGGGTTGGACTCGGCTGGTCAGGGCGGGTGCGCGGGGGCGGCGAGCCTGACAAAGTCGGAGCCGCCTGTTCTCTGGAGTGTGAGGGGCAGGGAAGGGAGTGGGTGGGGGGTTGGGGTGGAGGGTGGAACGCTGATTGAAGGATGTGTGGAAGTTGGGTGGGATACGAGGGTTGAAAGAAGGTTGTTGTTAATGCGAGTTTCCTCTGCAAGGGTTGGAGAGGGAGATATTGACACCCTTTTATGCACTTCTTCCAACTCTCCTGTATGTTTCCATCTTTCTTGGAGATGGGGGGGGGACAAGGGGGAGAGGGGAGACAATACATAAAATCATGGTTATACGTATTCCTGAAAGGCATACGTGGCTACAGGAATAGCATATCCCATTTCATAGTACAACATCTACATTGCCACAATTTTTCTATGTCCTTACGTGGTGTGTGTGCTTTAATCACCCTGGAATAATCTTGCCTTCTTGTCACATATGCTTTTAACTGCAGATTTTTTTTTCCATGGTGTTAGAAGGTAGTCGTAGTGAAATTAGTATTTGCTGCAGTGGCAAATTAAATCATCAATCACTTACGTGTCTGGTTGCCAGGGGGAAAAATCCTTGTTTTGAGTTATTGTATAATCTTAATTTGTATAGCAGAAATAGCAAAAAAAAAAAAAAAATGAAGGACATTTTTGACAAAAAAATTAACTCCATTCTTAATGGAGTTGTGGGTTAATGGCTTACCCTTCTGGATGAGAAATCCGTTATTGTAATGTTCCTCATATACTCTCTGGTAGTCTTTGTTGTGGATGGCATTTTTTTTTTTTTTGTTCTGGGCACATTCTTCTTTCCCTTCCTCCTTATAAACCAATCTGATTGTTTTAGTTGTGTTTTGGTGTGGGGAAAGTGTTTTTCCTTTTTATAATCTTTAGATCTGGTATTTATGTGTCTGTTTTCATCAGCATTGCTGAAAGAAATGGAAAAATTATTTTAATAGATACAATACTTTTGAAATACTATGGTAAATAAATTCATCCTTAAGGAGAAATAATGATTTATTTTCAGAGCAACACTTCCAATATTTCAAATTTCTGGATATTAAATCAAGGTTTATGTTTGGAGTAGGGGGTGGGGGAGAGAAAAAAAGGAAAAATCTAAAATTGAATCCTACCCAATTTCTCTTAGCAATTGTTTTCAGAACTATGAATTTGTAATTCTGTTTTGGAAAGAATGTTTGAGTATTTACTCTTTTGCTCAGAACAGATTTTTAAAACACTATATTCACATATTCATGAATATATTGGCAAGATATTCTACTTGGTATGTTCTTCAAAAGCTTTAAGAAAATTGTTATCAGACAACATTATTATTGGGACATATTGTTTTACTTATTGCCTTTTCTAATCTATAAAAGATTCCTCTATCTGTAGGTCAAAGTTTAAGCATCCTACCTGGCATTCAGAGC
This sequence comes from Uropsilus gracilis, assembly GCA_004024945.1. Lineage (NCBI taxonomy): Eukaryota > Metazoa > Chordata > Mammalia > Eulipotyphla > Talpidae > Uropsilus > Uropsilus gracilis. The sequence continues at coordinate 22,883 of PVHY01009273.1, read as the reverse complement.
ATTCACTGTCCAGGCTCCAATTTGTTATTGCAACCTTGCCTCCCCCAAAGTGCCTGCATAGAACCCTGTGTTCCAACTAGGTCAGCTTATTGCTCCTCAAGTATATTTTATGAATTTCTCTCTCCACTTTGTAGGAGGTCATGGACATACTTGAGATTTCCTTCTTCTCTCCACCTATTTAATTTTGTCCAAGACTCAGCTTTTCTAAGACGTGGTCTCCAGTTCCCTTAGCACACAACAGTCTTCTGTGTTTTTGGATTTCCATGGTACTTACTTATCTTTACCACCTGCTTGCTGGCTTTATTTTCTTTTTATGTTTGTGTCTTCCCATCCCAGTAGATGGAAAACTCCTTAAAGACAGAGAATAAATCATACACTTATTCAATTTTATTATATATTGCTTATATTATACTTGATAATATTTGTCATAAATATGAATCTCATCTTATGTGGTTATGATCTTTGACTTTTCAGTTTTCAGTCAGTTTTCTGAACTATTTGTTCTTGGTAAACATTCTTTCATCATAAACTTAGCATCTGCAGTAATATAGGCTTTCTTCATTGTACTTCATTGTACTTCTTTTCCAGTTGGATATATTTTCCTTGTGAGAACACTTTAGATTCTGAATGAGAAATCTCTGAGTGACTCACATTCATTTTTTGGACAAAATTCGGCCATGAATTTTGTTCAGAGACACAGGGGCAAGGTTTTTGTATGTGAAGAAACTACTATCCATTATTTGTAACTGAAGACAGGGAAACTGGAACTGAAGAAAAATAGAGTATGTTTGAAACTATATGTGCTTGCACATACATACTGGTGTACACACACATCTGCACAGAACATCCTCTGATGAAAATATTTCTATTTTTAGCATTCTACTTAAAATGACTATTGGTGGGATAAGGTTTCAGAACCAAACTGATTAGGCAAGCATATAATGGTTGTTGGATTGGGAAGATTTTGGAAAAGATTTAGTAAACTGGGAAGCTGTTGTTACCTAGGTGTGAGGTGGTGAGAATCGCACTTGAAATAGATTTGGATACAAAAAAGAGATTGGTAAATTTCAAAGGAAGGAAGGGATAGGGCTTCTAAAATTAGTTTGCTGTTTCTGACATACTCTAACATATGCATAAAGTGAATTAGACCAGTAGTTCTACACCTTGGCTGCACATTGAAGTTGCAAGGTTTTGTTTATTTTTCTAACATATACCTGAACTTGGGCCTGAGCTCCACCCCAAACCAATCAATCTCTGGGGCCAAGAGGCTAGGGTTTTTTTTTTTTAAATCTTCCCAAGTAGTCTAATATGCAGTCACTGCTGAGAAACTTTAAAACACCTTATTTTTAGGAACTCAAGTTTTAGTTCAATAATCTTTTTAATAACCTTGTATGAAGCAGAGACTCATTTCCCCCCATATTATATATTATGTCTGGAATGAATAGAAACTTAATAGGAGGCTATCATTTCTTTATCTCCTATGCATAACTCTGGTTTACAGTTAATATCAGAGTTAATAAATTTGTACTAAGAGAATAGTGCCTTCAGAATATATAGCTGCAAGTCTTCTTTTTGTTCTTGACAGTGTTGCTCTGAAGGAAAATACATAATAGGTAGTTGTTGGCAAAGTTTCTCTTTGCTGTCTTTTTATATCCATATCTCTGGTGTCTGTTCCTCATAGGCCTCCTACTTCCTGTTCCTACCATGCAGCCTTCCTTGTTTCCTTTTCCCTCTTTAGCCTCACCCCTCCACTCTTTGCTGGGATAGAGCTGAAAGCTTTCCAGGAGATTTAGCTCAAAGCTTTCCAGGGAACTTTAAAAGGGAGAGTTTGCTCATTTCCTTCTAATTAGTGGTTTGTGCTCATATATTTTTGAATAGATCTGCCTTCCATTCCAAATACTGCTTGATTAAAATCTGTAAAAAGGCATAAAAACCAGAAATCAGTTGGTTACACATTTCAGAAAATAGTTGACTCTTTCAATGTTTTTGATAGTCTGTAGGTAGACTTAACAAGACAGGGAAACTGTCTATAACTTTTTAGTGGGTCTTGATGCCATGATAATGTGTTGACTTTAAGAGCACTTGAAACTGATTTTAATGGTTACCTAAACAAATCCTGAAATTTCATTTTTGACTTTTGTCAGTGCTGCAAATAAATCTCAGCCTACTTGCAGCTGCTCCCTCTGCTGCATTATATCTCCTTATGTCCACAAACAATAGATCTGTGAAACAGATTTAGGAATTCTTACATACATTAGATTGTGCAATGTCCTGGTTAATCACATGTTTTCCTGTAAATCTGTAGTCACATATAATATTTCCTGTATTTGCTGGTTCACTTCTTCAGCTGTGGGATATGGTGCACCTGTATCAGGTTGTAAAATGGAGCCTGATACACTGCAGGGTCTGATTCTGTTACATAGGTGAAGAAGACTCTCTCTGCATTCAGTGGAATGAACCTGTGACTGTGATGTTGTGGCCTGACTGAAATATTTGCTTTGCTTTAACCTTAAAATGCCGTCCTGAAAAATTTGCATCTGAAGCATTTGACTCATATTTTAACTGTTTTAGATTGATTTTGATTTGCTGAACCTTGTAATGACCAATTTTATTCAGTGCTGTGTTCTATAGCATAAATCATTGCTCCTTAATTTCTTATCCAAGTTCACATTTTTAAATTAAATATTGTCTTAAATTGGAGGGTATGTTCACCATGAAAATAATACCATTTATACATCTCGTTATAAATTTCTAAGCACTTTCATTTGTATTATCCCATTGTATCCTAATAATAACCCTGTGCACTTGGCAGAGCACATAGTAATTACTTCTTGTTGTTAAGAGGTTAAGTGATTTGCCCATAGTTAAATGGCTAGTATATAACAGTATGGGTCAGAGCCTAGGTTTTCCACGTCTAGCACTATTCCAGTGTTATTTCCATGGTAACACATTCCATATAACAAAGCTATTAAACACTATGCTAAATAGGTTATTTATTCTGAAAAATAAGTGCTATTTAACCTCATAGGCTTCATAGTTTTTGTGTATGGCACAGTGTGTTTTATTTTGCTCATGCAATTGCATAACTTGTCTTCATGGCTCTCTTGATGGCTTTAGAATAAATTAATTAAAGGCAAGCTTTTCTAAGTGCAAACTTTGAAAACAGTTATTGCCAATAGAAAAGAAAAAGATAGGGTTCTTGTCCTTGAAGGGTTTATAAGATAGTTAAATATGTGCGTACATTTCTTTTTTTTTTTTTTTTTTTGAGACTAGGTCTTGCTATTTTTGCCCGTGGAACCGCAGGCTTACGTTGCCCAGGGTACCATGGACTCAATCAATCCCCAGCTCAGCTTCCCAGGTAGCTGGGATTACAGGCGCACACCACCACGCCCAGCTATTTTTTTGGCACTAGGTCTCGCTACGTTGCCCCGAGTGGGACTCAAAATGCCATCCCTGGTCCCTGCCGTGGCTTCCTAGGCTGCCACTTACAGGTATGCGCCACCATGCCCAGCCTCTGTGTACATTTCTAACTGTACATACGTGTAACAAGTAGAAAAGAATTTTGACCTTCAACAATATTCAAAATTGTATACTTTTATAAGCTGTAGAAATAAGTGATATGAAACTGTGCCATAAGGCATAAGTTGATTGGGGTTTTGAGAAAAGTTTCCTATACAGATAGTTATTTGCTGAATCTTGAGATAAGTGATCAACAGGGGATCAAGTTATGATTTGGCAGTGTGGAGAGTTGCAGAAATTCAGGCAAGAAATTGCATGAATATGGAGTAGAGGTTGACACTGTATGGAAAGGACAGATGTTAACTAAAGATTTACTGAGAGGAGGGAACTGCTCTGAGAGTTCTGTGTTAAAGTGCAAGAGTTGGAGGGAGGGCCTTCATATGTGAGCAGGGGAGCAAGGCCAGGGAAGGAGCTGTTATCCATTGAAAGGGAGGAGTAACCTGACTTTTGCTAAGTCAGATGAAGGTGAAGGTACATGTTTGGGGGACATTAATGTCTTATATTTTAATCTTAAAGTAGTGAGACATTGTCATCAGTGTAAACAAGGGGTTGATAAGTTGACGAAAGTTATTTAGTAAAATTAATAAACACAATAAGCCACAGCTTAGAATTAGGATTGTGTAGTGAGCAGTTAAAATAATAGCTTTTGGAAAATAAGAACTTACCATGTTTTCTGAAAAAAAAAGTATATAGTTATATGTATGCGTATAACAGACACACACACACATATATACACTGCGTAACAGGTAGAAGAGCAAAGTGGTTGATGGGGATATTTTAAAATTGGGAATACAGGGACACTGCTTAAAGTTTGAAATTTAATGTTTTAATGCAGATTATCTGTAATATAAACCATGTGATATACATTTCTGTAATATAAATTCTGTATTTTATTTGTCATCAAAACCTAACAAGGAACAAGATCCAGAAATGTATTGACAGCATAAGAGACGATGCTAGGGACACATCACAAATAAAAGTAATTGAGAACTTAAAACATACTGATTTCCTGGGAGGCAGTATTTATTTAAGTTCAAAGGTACAGAGTGAAACTTTGCCAAAGGGTTTAACATTCTCTTACTGGTCTCTGCAGGCCACTCTAAGAGAAGCTTAAACTGTGTGATACCCAGCTTATTCTATAGAGGCTGTTTGCTATCATGACCTAGAAGAGGAGATAGAGATACTTTGTAGTTTTCTCTACACTTCGGTGTATTTGGGTACTTCTTAAAGCATTGAAATTCTTTTATAATGTGTTCCTTAAAAGTTTTGGAAAGATTTGCTTGCTATTCCTTCATGGAAAAAAATACCTTACACTCCAATATATCTTTTAATGTAATAAAAGAAAATGGTGCAAGTGAGTTTTATAACATTTTGTTTGTTTTATTTTACATTATACCAGTCCACTCAGTCTGCTGATGGTTACATTTTAACACATTTCTTCTTCAAATAAGGTATAAATTGATAGTGATCAATGGACTATAATGGATAAACAGTGTACATTTTGTAATTTTATTTTTAATGTGAAATTTTGTAAAGGAAAGTTTTTTCCCCAGTAGCTAAGTATTTTTTTTTTTTTTGTTTGTGGGTACTGCTAATTTTGTGTACTCTCTTGTAAGTTGTGACAGAGATTGTTGCCACTTTATTTTTATTTTTTTAAATTTATTGTTCTTTGGAGACTAGGTCTCGCTATTTTTGCCCGTGGAACCGCAGGCTCACATTGCCTGGGATACCACGGACTCAAGTAATCCCCAGCCTCAGCTTCTCAGGTAACTGGGATTACAGGCGCGTGTCACCATGCCCAGGTATTTTTTTTTGGAAGTAGGTCTTGCTACGTTGCCCCCAGTGGAACTCGAACTGTGATCCCTGGTTCTGGCCATGGCTTCCTAGGCTGCCGCTTGCAGGCTCGCGCCACCATGCCCGGCGGCCACTGTATTTTTAAACTAATTACTTTAGTCTCCTTCAATAGAATTTTATGAAAAATAGGGATTTAAGGTGAAAGAGAAAGTATAACATGACTTTTATTTGAACTTTTTGGAGAATAACCAATTGTAGAACACTTGTGAATTTGGATTTCACTCAAAAATGACTTTGTTAAATGATTATGTTCCTCAGAGACCCTAGTATATGCAGCCTATCATTTTTCCCCTCTGTAGAAGAGTTATTGCAATATGTAAATTCTTAATAATTTGAGCTAATTGGTTGGGGATGTTAATATCAGTGGGAAATCAATTACTTTAAAAGATACTTATAAATTAAAAGTAGCAAATTGAACATAGGTAACTGTCTCAACTGACCTTAATAAGTATGTAAAAATGAATTTGTCATATCTCTTTCATGTAAAAGGACACAAGGTTGTAAATTTCCTGCCTTAGAGGAGTTTGTGATTTTATAGTACTAGAAAATAAGTATTCACAAGTCTGTTATATATGCTAGATGAGTGGTTTTAAACCTGGGGAGATTTTCCTCCCAGGGGTTATTTAACACTGGAGACAATTTTGATTGTTACAGCCTGGGGGGTGGGTTGGGTTGTGCTAGACCCCTCTCTCCTTGTTGTTTGTTGATCTATGTTAAGTCCACTAGTTTCTTTCTTTCCTGAGGCAGTGTCATTTCACTGGGTGAGGGACTGTGTTTTTGGGACAGGGCAAATCGTGCTGGTAGGTCTAACATTGTTCTTTTTTTTTAAAAGATAACTGGCTATTCCAGGACCTTTGCATTCCCATTTGAATTTTTTAAAATTTATTTATATATAAATTTTACATCTTTGTAATCCCAGGGATTCATGCCCCCCCCACCCACCACATTCCCTGACCATTCCCCCACCCTTTCGCCCCTGCCCCAAGTTGTGTGCTTCAGTTTGGTGGTCAACTTGTTTTAACTTTTTCTCATGGCTTTTGTTTATTTTTTCCCTATATCCCATATATTAGTGAAACCATTTGGTTTCTGTCTTTTTCTTTTTGACTTGTTTCTGCTAATATGATTTCTTCTAAGTACATCCATGTTATCATAAAATCATCAAATTTGTCATTTTTAATTGATGAGAACTATTCCATTGTGTATATATATACCACATCTTTTTCATATGGTCATCTCTTTTGGGGCATTTAGGTTGCTTCCAAGTCCTTGCTATTATAAATAGTGCTGCAGTAAACATCCGAGCACAGGTATCCCTTTGTACCCATATTGAGGTCTCTTTTGGATAGATTCCCAAGAGAGCACTTGCTGGGTCAAATGGTAGTTCCATTTTCATTAATTTGAGTGTCCTCCACACAGCTTTCCGTAGTTGTTGGACGAGTTTACATTCCCAGCAGCAGTGTAAGAGTGTTCCTTTCTCTCCACATCCACGCCAGCACTTGTTGCCCATTTTTTGCATGTGGACCATTCTTACTGGTGTAAGGTGGTATCTCATTGTGGTTTTGATTTACATTTCCCTTATTGCTAGTGACTTTGAGCAATTTTTCATGTGTCTGTTGGCCATTTATATTTCCTCTTTGGAGAAGTGTCATTTTAGTTCTCCCCATTTTTTGATTGGGCTTCTTGTTTTGCTTTTGTTTTAGTTGTGTGAGTTCTTTGTGGATATTTGTTATTAAACCCTTATCACCCTTGTGGAGGGCCATTTGAATTTTAGCATCAGCTTGTAAGTTTCTTCATAAAATACAAGTTGTGGTGTTTTTGTGTTTTTTTTTTTTTTTTTTGAGACTAGGTTTCGCTATTTTTGCCCGTGGAACCACACGTTGCCCAGGGTACCACAGACTCAAGCAATCCCCAGCCTCAGCTTCCCAGGTAGCTGGGATTACAGGCGCGCGCCATCACGCCCAGCTATTTTTTTGGAACTAGGTCTCACTGCGGGCCCCAGGCGGGACTCGAACTGCGATCCCTAGCCCCTGGCGCTTCATAGGCTGAAGCTTACAGGCACGAACCACCGTGCCCGGCTACAAGTTCTGTTATTGCTAGATATTGTGCTGAATTTGTATATCATTATTGGGGAGTTTTGCCATCTCAACAATTTTAAGTCACCTGATTCATGAAATTGGGTTTTTTGAAATAGATTTTTATCTTTAATTTTGTTCAACAATATTTTGTAGTTTTTCAAATTTTTTAAAATTTATTTTTGTTGAGGCAATATTGCTTTATAACAGTTTTAATTTGAGTTATGCAGCTTTATGTTTTGATATTTGTATATTGCATTATGATTACTACCAAAAGTTTTATGTTTTTATATGATTCTAAGTAGAACATTTTTTAAAATTTCATTTTTGTTATATTCATTACTAGTGTATAGAAATGTAATGGATTTTTCTATAGAAATCTTTTATCTTGTAACTTTCCTAAACTTATTTCTTCATTCTATTCGTTTTTAAACAGATTCATTAGGATTTTCTGTATACAAGATCAGATCATCTGCAGATAATAAATTGTTTCTTCTTCTTGCATCTGGATGCCTTTTCTTTGTATTTCTTACCTAATTGCTCTTGCTAGAAATTTTAGTATAGTATTGAGTAGATGTGATAAGGGTGGATATTCTTGTTTTGATATGATACTGAATTTAGGGGAAATATATTCAGTTTTTCAGTGTTGTATGATGTTCTGTATTTTCATAGATGCTTTTTATCAGGTTGTAGGAATGTTCTTTTATATCCTCTAGTTATTGAATATTAAACATTAAAATAGGGTGTGGATTTTGTTAGCTGCTTTTTCTATCGAGGTGGTTATGTGGTTTTTATCCCTTATTGAATCGATATGGTATATTACATTGATTGATTGATCTTTGGATGTTATGTTTACCTCGCATTCCTTTATAGTGCTTCTTCTGGGAGGAATTTAGAGTCCATGAGGGCAGATAATGCTTTCTATTGAAAATATGAAAAATTTCTGTAGTATATGGTTCACTGTGTCTCTGCACTAGTTGATAGAAAATGTTCATCAAATTTTTAATGTTAAAATTATGGGTAAGGACATAACAGTTTAGCATATGGACTTCTTATTCTATTCGTTTGGTTCTAAACTAGAAGAATGGTTCTGCCACATACCCTGGTGATTTTACACATCTCCACATATCAACCACGGTCTGACATACATCTTGAAAGAAGATTCTGTGATCCTCCCTGGTACATGGCAGTATAGACTGATGACATAAGACCATTTCTTGTCCACCTCACTTATCTTGTGGGAGGCTTCCCCAAGGCAGTAAATATTATCTCCTTCACTCATCGTGGTGAGATATCTGATGTTTCTTTGGGTTTCGCTAGGAATATAAAATGGCAAAACTGCAATCTTTAGTTAACTTTTCAGCAATAGAATAACCCACTGTATATGTTGTGTCTTATTTGGTCCCTCCCTTGAGTTTGCTCTCCTCCTGTGAGACTGAAGACATGGGAAACTGTTTCCATGATCATGGTTTCTCTGTGTAAACAACTGTCTAAAGCCATTTGGTCTTATTGGTACCACTTGACCACTGAAAACATAGACTAGTCAGTTTTCTTTGACTTGGCTTGTGGGATTTTTTTATATTTTGTCATTAGTTTATTATAACTTGTCTATACCATCCTGAACACACTTTATCTCATCTTATCTCAAGCTAAGCAAGGCCTACTTAGTACTCGGTAGTACTGTTTTACTGTAATTTGCTTTTAATTTTAGCATCCAGTATTTATTTAGTGCTTTATTGTTAAACAGCTCAAATAAAGATGATTCTTGCTTTCTAAATACCATTTTTAAAAAAAGGAGTACAGTGTTGTTCTAGCTGTAAAATTGGTCTTAATAGAGACAAATCAAAGATGAAGTCATTAGCTTTGGTCACCATGGGAACTTGCACTTGACTTATTTTTTAACCCTCAAGGACCATTTTTATTTTAAAATCCAAAACCTACGTGAGTTATTCTACGGTGTTAATTTGTTGGACACTGTTCTCATCGTATTGACCTTTCTTATACTGTAGAAAAGTACTAAAATGCCTTAATGCAAATAGAAATTTTATTTTCATTTATATAAAGAGATTTGTTTTAATATCACTGTCTTGTTGACCTTGACTTAGAAAAAATATCAATGTTAGATTAGTCATGCATCAATTCACATGTCTTCAAGATGGTAAAGATGATATGTTTTGCCATTGGATATTTCACTAATCAGACTATAAGAATTCAGATTTGATTTTTTGATTTTATTATTTTAAGAAAATAATTTACATTTAAGCACAATTTGACATTATACATTACATGCCCTCACTTTGCATTTTTAAAGTGATGATATATTGTAGAACAGCAATATAACGACAACACAATGGTAGATATTTGATAGCAAACCAAGTTGTTTATAAAAATAAAATTTTATAAAAGTAAAATGATTACTTATAATGCAAATTAAAATAAGTCAATAACTGTCTGTATATACCATTGTTATGGATCGAATATAAGACATGTATGGTTAGAATTCATTTTACCTTTAAAATAGTATAAAATTAGTTGTTTTATAATGGGACCAACTCTTGTTTGCTGTAAATGTACAAAATAAAAGTATAGAGAAGAAAAGTAGAAATCACTTCTCATTTCCCTAAATTTCAGTAAATACTAAAACTTTGGTGTATTATTATACTTACCACCTTATTACATACCTTCAGATCTTTTAATGTTTATTATGAGTGTATAAAATGTGTTTTTTAAGGAAAAATCTGTTTATATTGTATATATAGTTTTATGTTTTAAATCTTCTAGTTATTTCCCTGTAAGTGAATGTAATTATTTCCATATTTATTTATTTGTCTTTATTATATATGTAACTTTTTTCTTACTTGTTTGAGTTCTCTTGTCACCATATTACTCATGAACTGTCACCATATTCCTTTGTGTTCCTCCCAGTTATTTCCGTATTAAGGAATTAAATCTATGTTACCATTTTTAAAGACTTCAGTGTAATCTACCACATTTTACTTAGTCTTTACCCTATTATGAGGACACTTAATTTGTTTCTGATTTTGTATTTTAAACAATCCTATTATGTGTATCATGTTCATGCATCTTTATTTGTTTTTAAGAATTGCTGGAGATTGGATTCTTGGATCAGTGGAGATGAATATTAAAAATTTTTTTTTGGCAAGAGAGTCAGGTTATTAAAACACTTGATACTTGATCAACCCAAAATAGCATCTCCCCATTCCCAGTGTGCCCTTGTGGCATCCAGAAACTTGGTAAGAAGAAAGATTATAAATCTGTGGGTTTCTACCTTGATTATACATCCCAACCATGTGGATTAAAAAATGATAATATTGTCAAAACTCCTCTTTGAACAACAAAATAAAATCCCTGGTGTTAGTGCCTGATTTTTTTTTTTAAATTTCTTAGGGGGATTCTTATGTATTTGGAGACCAGTGACAAACTAGACCAATTTGAACCATAAGCAAACCAGACTTTCAAGATGTTAAAGCAGGGTTCATTAAGTTAATCTGAAAACAGATTCCAGCAGTACCTGAGAGGCCCACACAGAACAAAAAATATGGAGAAAAGCAGAAAAAAAAAACAGGTCCTTTTTCATATGCTTCATCATTCCATAAAGTTCTTACCCATTAAAATTGTAGGAAGGAGCCGGGCACGGTGGCTCGTGCCTGTAAGCTTCAGCCTATGAAGTGGCTGGGGCCAGGGATCGTGGTTCGAATCCTGCTCGGGGCACGTAGCAAGACTAATTCTAAAAAAGTATAGCTGGGTGTGGTGGTGCACGCCTGTAATCCCAGCTACCTGGGAGGCTAAGGCTGCGGATCGCTTGAGTCTGTGGTATCCCAGGCAACGTGAGCCTGCAGTTCCATGGGCAAAAATAGCGAGACCTAGTCTCAAAAAAAAAAAATTCTAGAAAGGATTACTATCAAACCAGTTATCAGGTCAGAGACCTTGTTGTGTTAGCCAAAATCTTGCCCCTAGTATAGCATACTACCTATACTTGTGAGTTCACAGGCCAGCCATGGTCTCAACTCCCATATAACAACGTGCAGGGTGTGAACATTTTTAAGCACTTGATTCAAAGTGCCAAATTGCCTTCTAGACAGGTTTACCTCATTTTAAACTTCCATCAGTGATATGTGGAAGTATTCAATCAGAGTGGCCTTGCCATCACTGATTAATATCCTTAAAACATTTTAAATTTCTCTGCACAGTGAAGACGACCAATCAACAAAATAAAAAGGCAAGCTGTAGAATGGGAGGAAATATTTAAAAATATGTATCTGAGAATTGATTAATATCCAAAATATATAAAGATCTCATACAACTCAATAACAAAACAACAACAACAACAAAGGATTCAATAAAACATGGACAGAGGAGGCAACTCTTTCTGCTTGCTGTTGTCTGCAAGCATCCTTTACTTTTCTTTGTTATAATAAACCTGTCCTTTTGAATATTAAAAACAAATTGGGGAGAGGAAAAAAATGTTTTATATTTGACTGGTAACATATGGTCTCTTGTTATATTTCTTTTGATGAAAATGAGTTTGCCCATGTTTTCATGAGTTTCTTGGTCTTGGATAATTTTCATTTTTAAATCTTTTTAGCATGTTCTTGACCCAGGTTTTATCTATGAATTACTGGCATCATTTTGCTTTTTGATGCACTGATTTTCTCCTTCCTTTTCACTATGAACTATTTCTTAATTTGATGTTTGAAAGTCCTTCCTCATTCTAGAATTAAGTGATTACTCACTGAAATATTTTTTTTCTGGTTTCCTTTCATGTTTATCTTTTTCCTCCATCAGGGATTTATTTTAATAAAAATTATGTGTTGAGGGTATAACATTTGTCTTTTGAAAATAAGAAGTTTTTAAAGAATTGTTTAATAAATAATTGTACATTGATTCAAAATGCCATATTTACAGTATAATAATTTTATAATTGTACAAGTACAATGTCGTATCTTTTTGAGTAAATTATTAAAAAAAATATATATATATTTCACATCTTTGTATTCCCCAGGGATCACCCATCACCTTTCCTTCCTGACTGTTCCCTCCCACTTATCCCCCCCCCCCCAGTTGTGTTACTTTAGTTTGGTTGTTAGCTTGTTTTGACTTTTCCTCCTGACCTTTTGCTTGTTTTTCCTGTATCCCATGTATTAGTGAAACTATCTATCTTTTACTTTCTGACTTATCTCTGCTAATATGATTTTTTCTAGGTATATCCATGTTATCATAAATTCATCAAATTTGTCATTTTTAATTGATGAGTAATATTCCATTGTGTATATATACCACATGTTTTTCATCTATTCATCTGTCTTGAGACATTTGGGTTGTTACCATATCCTTGCAATTATAAATAGTGCTTCAGTAAACATCCGAGTACAGGTGTCCCTTTATATAAGTACTGAGGTCTCCTTTGGGTAGATTCCCAGAAGAGTGGTTGCTGGGTCAAATGGTAGTTTCATTTTCATTAGTTTGAGGGTCGTCCACACTGCTTTCCATAGTAATTGGACCAGTTTACATTCCTACCAGCTGTGTAAGAGTGTTTTTTTCTCTTCACATCCACACCAGCACTTGTTGCCCATTTTTTTTTTTTTTAATGTGGGCCATTCTTACCGGTGTAAGGTGGTATCTCATTGTGGTTTTGATTTGCATTTCCTTAATTGCTAGTGACCTTGAGCATTTCTTAATGTGCCTGTTGGCCAGCTGTATTTCCTCTTTGGAGAAGTGTCTTTTTAGTTCTTCTCCCCATTTTTTAACGGGGCTTTTTGCTTTGTTTTTATTAAGTTGTGCGAGTTATTTGTGTGTCTTTGTTATCAGACCCTTATCACTTGTACGGATCACTTGTATCACTTGTTGTCTCTTTTGCTGTGTGGAAGCTTTTTAGTTTGATGTAGTCCCAGCTGTTTATGTTTCCTTTATTTTTTTGCCAGCTGTAGATGTGTCCAGAAAGGGGTTTCTGAGTTGTAATTCATGGAGTGTTTTGCCCAGGTTTTCCTCTATGTATTTTATGGTTTCAGGTCTTACATTCAAGTCTTTTATCAGTTTTGAGTTGGTTTTTGTACAAGGTATGAGGGAGGTGTCTTGGTTCTGATTTATTTTCTTGTTTTGATCTATCTTTCTGTTTTTTTCTTCTGTTGGCTTTGATCATAGGGCTTCTAGCAAGATTTTTTGGAGTGCTTTGCTTGTCAGAAGGTTTTTATTCTTTCTTTGTAGAGGAAAGAAAGCTTTGCAGGGTAGAGTAATCTTGCCTGGCTTTTTTTCTCTTGGAGTTTTTTGAAAACGTGGCTCCATGCACTCCTTGCCTGGAGTGTCTCTTCAGAGAAGTCTGGGTCAGTCTGATAGGTTGTCCTTTGTATACTATCTATTTCTTTTCTCTGATCAGTTTATTATTCTTTCCTTATCCTGGATGCTTGTGAGTTTTACGATGATGTGTCTTGCTGCGGTTTTTCTTTCATTGATGTAGTTTGGTGTTCTTTTGGCTTCCTGGATAGCAAACTTCATTTCTTTATTCAGATTTTGGATATTCTCCATTATTTCCTTGAACAGCCTTTCAGTTCCCATTTGTCTCTCTTCTCCTCCTGGGATTCCCATTACTCTTATATTTCCTTTCTTTAAGAAATCAGACAGATCTGAGTTTTTCTTCAGTCTTATTTGTGTCTCTCTTTGCCTTCTTCCTCTCAATTTTGGTGTCCTCAAGTTGTACTGATTCATTCTTCTACTTCATCTAATCTGTTTTCATGCTTTTCCCTGAATTTTTGAGCTCCTCTGTTTTTCCCCTTAGATCCTGCGTTTCTTTCTGTTTCTTGCTTAGTTACTCAATTTTATTATTCAATTCTTCAATTATGTTATCCTTGTTGGTGTTCTTTCTTCATTTTCTTTCCATTTCATATTCTAACTTGTTCAGTTTTTCTGTCATGGTAATTTCTTTTTCTTTGCATTTTTCTAATTCTTCCCTTAGCTCTTTGTATAATTGTATCATACAAGAAATTCAGTTCCTTGTCTGAGAAATGGCACATTTCTTCAGTGTTTTATTTGTTGTTTTCTGGAGGTTGTCTTTCTTTTGGTGGTAGATTGGTTTCCATGGGGCTTGCTGGGGTATTTGCCTTTTTCTTCTTTCCTGTGTTTTGCTTTCATGCTTCCTCTACATACTGAACAACTATAGTTCTAGTATTGACTGGCATATTGACTTATAATGTCATTTTTTAACGTCACTGTGATCAATAAATCTCATTACACTTTTCACTAAAGCTGAAACACTTCATAAAATTTCTTGAAGCCAACTGCGTAGAGCTATTCCTTCCCCTTTTTAATGTTTTAAAGAAGTCTTATCCTTCCATGTAACTTATAAGTTGTATGACTTGTAGTCTTTTTCTCGCTAAACATGCATGTAATCTGTCCTTTGGTTATCAGCTGTGTTTTTTCCCTCATAGTATCTTTTTTTGTTTGTACCCTTGCTTCTCAGAGTACCTATGCTTCTGTTATTGCTGCAGGTCAGTGATATCTGTTGTTATTGTCTTAAAATTGTGTAATTTTTTTTACATTTTTTTTCCCTAATCTGCTTTATACTTGCTTTGATCTCTATTGTATTTATGGTTTAGATTTTAACTCATCATAGAGTATCTTAGAAGCTCTGTGAGCTGTATGTCTTAACTTGTTCAGCAAGGCTTCAATGTTATAGTCTGACTTTTCATTATCTTGTCCTGAATGACAGCACAGTACCATTCTAGGGGATATGGAATTAAGAAATCACCTGTCTTTGCAGAGGGCGTCTGTTTAGAGCGGATGCCAGAACCATCCCTAATACTTTAAAGATACTTTCCATTCTTGAATTGATAGACACCTGTGGTGGCGCTTGTTTTCTTGTTGCTTTTGTTTCTAGTCCTAACATTTCTTTTAGATGGAAAAGTAGATAAGGAAGCATTATTATTTGAGAGCATATTTGTCAGATTTTATATACTGTAACTGCTCAAGTTCAAATGTTATTAAAGAGCACAAGGAAATTTAGTTTTTTCATCTTTTTTAGGTGATAAATTTGTGAGTTTATATACTTTTTTAAAGACATAATTTTTGTTTGTTTTCAGTATCATAAGAACTGGATAAAGGAGTCAATTTCCATCACTTTGTTTTGTATCTTTATGAGCATTATATATCATTGTGCAAGTTGATAAGTTTTCCTTCATTTCTATTGCTTCTAGGAATTTAAGTTGTTGCAGTATATTTACTCATTTTCAGTACCTCTGAAATAGTGAAGAATAGTAAATGTATATGGCCATATTTTATAGGTAGCAATCAGTAGAATTATAGTAGTCCAAAATTACAAACTAGTCCAGATCTAGTTCAGTGCTCATCTACTAAAAACAGTTACTTCTCCATTTTATGTGTATTAGACTTTTGTGAACTTTGAGATATACCTCAAGGTTGATGTATTTTCTTATAACAAAAGCAATGCTTACTTATTATATAAAATTTGGAAAATAAAAGCATACAAATCACTTTTCCTTCCACTAACCTTCAATATGTATTATGGGCTTATCAATATTGGTCTTGCCACAACAGATTTGTGCAATTACAATTTTAATAGAACTAAGTAGTAGCAATTCTTTTTGTACAGTTCCTTTAGCTGAACTTTCATTATCTAAGCATATAGTACTTGATGCTAGAGTGGAACAGATATTGGGATTGTTTAGGTTTGGTGTCTCACTGGATTTTTTATTTCCCCTAACACCTAGTGTCTAATTCATAGTGCTTAGTGGAATTTAATTTGAGTGAATGGCACAGTCTGTGAGTCAGGTAAGGATGCTGCTGGGAAATGAGGAGAATGAGGCTTGGCAGGTGAGAATCAGGATTTGCCTGCCTCTCTCCCAGACACTTAAGTACAATACTGTGGATACTTTTACATATAAGATATTTAATTATGTTCCTGTATATTCTCTGTGTGAGACTGCAATTCATAATCCTTGCTTAAAAGGAATGTACACATTATAATTGAGAGATAATTTTCCATGGCTCTTATGTTTCTGAACCATTTCATGAGTGAGGAGGTACTAGCTGCCCTTTATTCAGGACTGTCTTTTTGGAAGAATGAGATAGTTTCTCTCTCCAAAGCAAAGGGCAGTCATGTACGCTGTCCAGGAAAATATAGATAATCTCTCCTTTTGAGCAAAGTGCAGGTATGTTTACTATTATAAAGTACTTGAATACCCTCAGTTCAGAGCTCCTGTCCTGTAATAGTGTGATGTACTGTATGTGCAGGCATCTATTTGGACTTACTCTGTTGCCCTAGTGAGGTTTGGGGGAGAAGGGATTCGAACGGATACGAATATGTTGGTCTTGTTACTTGTCATTCTGTGAATATTAAAGTCCTTTGTCTCTTACAACGGAGTGTTAGACCTTCTTCCAGCATCAATATAACTATTAGGCTAACTTGACTTATTAAGGTAAATGCTCAGGTACTTCAGAGTTGATGGCAAGTGCTCAGCACAATGGTTTTGCCTATATTACCACCCTTTTGTATAAACTTGTTTAATCTTTGAAAATATTGAAAAAATAATAAGTATCTATTATTTTTCTAAACTTTTATTGTTTGCGTACATAACTCATATTTGTAAAGTTATTATTTCCTTAGGCATGTTCCTACCCCCCTTCCCCTAGGCCTCTCCTCTGGTGGCTCCAGTTCCTGTCTTGCTACCAGTTGTTGGTCAGTGATTAGCTTGTTGGTCTCTCCATTTTCTTTTCTGGGGCAATGTCCTCCTGAGTGAAGCCCCATGTTCCTGGGGGCCTGCAGACCAGCCTGACCAAATCTCCAGGAATAATAACCCTGGGGCATGTGGCCAACTGAGCATGTTGGAAAACCTCCTGCAGCGCAGGTGTGTGGAGTGGCTCTCCAGGCTTCTTTGTTGTGGTATTTCCTGTGGTGGAGGAGACAGTCTCGTTTTCTCCGGACCCTTATGATCTTTGGTTTGTGTCTCCTTGTTCTTATTGGTTGTCTCATCCATTCATTCCATTGTTTGTCCTGTGGTGCTGCTTCTTAACCTTATAGTTCTGGCATCTGTTGGGAAATCATCTACCGGCCACTGGCAGTGGGTAAGTTCTCAGGTGGGGACAGACCTCAACAGATGGTTGGTCTGGCTGTGTCCTCTCTCATGGTTTGCAGTTTGTCATGGGGCACTGTTATCCCTCTGGTTTCCCTCCCCCATTGGGAAAGAGGGGGATTCCTGGCTCACATTGAAAGTGTCTCTGGACAGGAATTTTAGCCCCCAGCACCAGAAATATTGTAGGTATTACTCTGTGACATGTCTTCACTCTAGTTGGTCTCACAGTCTTGTATCTTGTGGTTCTGACCATGTTCTTTTTGGGCAAGTAATGGGTGTATTCAGGGCCTTTATTTCTCTCTCTCCTCCAGTAGATTTGCAACTGGATTGTTGTTTTTCTTGTTCTAAATGAGGACTGACTGAGGTGGGAGTGAACCAGAGGGGGACCCCTGGCATAGTACTGACTCCCCCTCTCCTGAATCTAGAGTGGGGGGGTGGAGCCCCAAGGGCCATGGCAAGGCCACCAGGTAACCCCAGCTTCTCTAGGGGAGCAGGTTTCAGGTGAAACACCTTCTGCTGGAGAGAGTGTAAGGTTCTATTCTTTAAGGAGCCAAGAAAGCTGCATTAGCTCACACAAAATAGTTTTGAATTGGTAAATTCAGACAAAAACTGGTGTTCATTACTTTCTTACCCCAAATTTGGGACTTAAAAATAAGATTTATGTTCTGTTTCCTGTTGTAGGAAACAACCTGGGACATAAGTATAATTAGAAAATTTAGAATTTTTCAAGCCTTGCTTTGTGGTTCCAATGGAATAGACTATTTGAAATTTGGTACAGGAGGTCACAGTAGTGTGTTGGAATAATGGGAAAGCACACATAAAACACAGGCTTTGAATTTTCATCTGTGGTGTTGTCAGTAGTTATTATTTTTTTTAGCTTTGGGTATATCATTCAATCTGTTTTTGTTTCATATGTAAAAGAATCGCAGCTACCTCACAATGTTGTTATGTGACTGGAAATGATTATACAAAGCTCATAGCAATCTGATTTAGCATATGTGGTGTGTGTGGATATATATGTGAGAGTTGCTTCAGTTCAACTTAGGTTATTCTTGTGAATTTAGAAATCTGATTTAAATCTTATTTTTCCTCTTAGCCCTCATATCTCTTTAAGCTTAAAATTATATGATAATATCTCTGTTAATGATGCGGGTGTGTTCTAACAGCATACTTCTTTATTAGAAGTCTTTCTAGAGGTAATAATGTGTCAGGATTTCAAACATTAGGAATTTTTTTAAAATATAAGGGACTCTGGCAATCTGTATTGTTAAATAATAACAAAGAAGACCCATGTATCTTCTTAGTTTAATCATTTGTGATAAAAACTGTACTTTTTGGTACACTGAATAAGATAAATCTATAATTCATGTATTTAGTATAGTATAATAGTATAATTTCTGAGTCATTTTCTATACCCTGGCAGAAATGCTAACCAAAGGCCAGGAATTGCACTCAGTAGAGATGGACCCATCTGTGGCTCTTTGGCTGCAGCTTGGAAGGCATCAAGATACTCTCTTACTACTCTCCTTCCTAGACCTCTGAGGCGGAATCATTATATAGAATATAGTTTAGATAGGATTATTTAAAAATAAAGATGTTTAATAAGTTTCCAGCAGTTTTACAAAGAACTTTTGGAAGAAAAGCAGGAAATGGTATAAAGCAGTCTGTCTTCTGTTGTTTTATTGCCAATATTATTGGATAATGATTTATGATTAAAAACAAGACAAAAGAAAAATAGTTCCCTGGTAATACAGGTGAGTATTCCCAAAGGTACTAATTAGCCTTACTGCTTAAAGAAAAAACAAACACACTGCTATTTAATTTAAAAAGGTTTTATTTTGTGTGTGTGGATATTTTCTCTTTTAATCTGAAAAACTGCTTTTGAGAACTGTGTTTGCTTCTTTGCCTGCTGCAACATATAATCACAAATGCAGTAGTTTGAAACAAGAATTTATTTTCTTAACAGTTCTATAGATCAGATTTGTGAAGTGAGAGTAAAAACTATCGAGATTTCAGTGAGCTACTCTACAGAGGCTCACTGGGGAGAGAATCAGTTTCTTGATGATTTCAATTTCTAGTGCCTGCTGGCATTCTTTGGCCCATCACTCTGACCGCCTTGGTGTTTCTGTCTAATAGCCGTCTGCCTTCCTCTTGAAAGGGTACATGTGATGGCATTTAGGGCCCACTTGAATGATCCAGGATGATCTCTTCACAGGATTCTTAAATTACATTTGTAGAATTTTTACCACGTAAACTAACATTCATAGATTTCAGGACCTGGTATTTTTGAGGACCATCCTTCACTACAAAAAAGATAAGGAACATTTTTCAATCTCATTTTGTTTGTGGGAAAGGGAAATATCTTTATAATTGATTTTTTTAGGTCTTACTTGTTCTTTAAAAAGACAGGTTTTGAAGCTTGTTGTGAAATGACTCTCCATAAGAAATAAAACATTTCCTTCATAGATGGAGTCATATAAAATACCAATTTGCATGTATTTCTTGAGTATATAGTGTTCATTGTTAGTTATATTATTCTAGTTTTCCTAGAGTACATGTTAATTCAATGATTTTTTAATGCTATAAAACCCCCCTCATCATGAGATAAATGTTTGATGAATTTAATGTTTTTTTTGTGGGAAAATATCATGCGCTATTAGTGTGATGTAGTTGAAAAAAATCTATCTTTCCTTCCATGTTGCAGTTTTCTTTTTGAACACAGTTCTTGGTACCCAGTTCTTAGAATGTGCATATAGATTTAAGATCTAAGAAACACTAGAACAAGATTTTCTTAACTAGATGCTTTATAGTAGCTTTAGTTATTTTGATTTTATTATGTTTTATTTAAGTTAATTAGATTAGGGTAATTATTAACTGCAATTTTAAGTGGTATGTACTAGATAAATATATCAACTCATCCAGAAAATTGTCAATGAATGCAAATACCCTAAGGGAACTCATCATAAAACAATTTAACTAGTCTTTTTATTTGAATGAAAAGAACAAAGCATCACACAATAGTATATTATTAAAATGTTTTGATATTTAAATTATTAAAATAACTCTTGTTAATAGTGATATCTTGACTTTTTCTTTTTTGTTGTGTTGTGTTTTTTCTTTATATTTCTTGCTTTTTTTTCCTCTGTTCAAGTTTTAAATGACCTTCCTGGTGGTTGATTCTTGAACCCTCTTTCTATAATTTAGTAATCTGATGTTAGATGATATCTTCCATTTCTATAATTTCATAGTAGTAATTATATTTCCACAGCTTTCAGTTTTATATATCTATCTCTTACATCATTTCTGAGGTACAGAATCATCTCTATGATTGCCCATTTAATAACTACATACTCCCCAGTTGAATCTGTCAGATGTCTTATTTTATATACATGGAAGTTTGAACCCAAGCTGTATTCTCTCCTCCAAAAACAAAGCAAATGTGTACTGGTAACAGCAACAAAAACTTCTTTCCACCCCCACTGTTCTATTAAGTGGCGTGATTTATGAGCATAAGCCAGAATCTGGGGTACCATTCTTGATTTGTATCTCTTATTCTATTTAGTCAATCCCTTGCTGGTATGTAATATCAAAATACATTTCAAATTCTTTTTTCCATTATCCTTATTCTTGTGATCTTAATTCACGATACCACCTTCTATCTCTATGATCAGTTATTATTTTTGTATCCTTAGTACTAGATATTATATAGAATAAAAATCTGGGCATGATTTTGCATTTTTTGGGTTAGTATTAATTTGTTAGTATTTTAAATTAGTTGTAAATAATTTTCTTTTCTTTCTTTCGCTCTCTCTCTCTCTCTCTCTCTCTCTCTCTCTCTTCTCTTCTCTTCTCTCTCCTCTCTCTCTCGTCTCGCTACGTTGCTCAGGGTAATCCCGAACCCACGGACTCAAGTGATCCCTTTGATCCCTAGCCTCAGCCTCCCAGGTAGCTGGGATTACAAACGCATGCCACCATGTCTGGCTATTTTTTTGAGACTAGGTCTTGATATGTTGCCCAGGGTAGTCTCGAACCCATGGTCTCAAGTGATTCCTAGCCTCAGCCTCCCAAGTAGCTGGAATTACAGGTGTGTGCCACCACTTGTAAATAATTTTTAACTGCCAAGATTTTAAAGTTATAAGAGGTAAAACCCTAAATGTAGAAGAAACATCCTCAACTAAAAACGATGACTATTTTTTTTTCCTTTAATATAGTTGCGTGATGCTTGGGTGTCCCCAGAAGGTAAGCCAGGATATTGAGATATTTATATATGAAGTGCAGATTTTGGTTTCTAGCAAGTCTGTTTTTTTAAAAGTTATTCATAATGTTGTAGTGTGATAAAAGAATGATTAGGTAATTTAAAGGATACAAATAAACTTTAGCCCTTCATAAAGCAGTCTCCATTTAGATAACTGCAAATTGGGCCAGAAGGCAGAAAGCCTTCTGAAAAAGGAAAAGAAAAATAAAAACTATCTGGTTGGCTGGGGCCACCTACTCAACCTTATTTAGGGTGGGAAAGCCTAGAATGGGATTTATGTTTAGGGATTGACTGAATATAGTCAAGGGGAGAATTTACAGGAACATGAAAGTTATCTTTCAGTTCACTGACATGAACTGAAAGAGTGGTTCCATGTTGGGCCTAGAAATTTATTTCAAAAGGTAAGAGGAAAAATCCATATTAATTTTCATATATAATTTTTAATTATAACATTTGTATTAGGTGAGTGTATGTATATATAGAATATTGATACATGTATAATCATGTTCTGAATAGGGAATTTACTGTATTGATAAATAAATCTCAGACTGAGAAAATTAAAACAGTGGTAAGAGGCTGTTTTTATAAGGGTAGTCCAGATGCTAAATGAGGTACAGTAGACTAAGCTAGACCCTAGATGTTTTTTTCTCACGGGAGTAAATAGTATTCTTATGCTTTTATACAAATAAGTATAATGAAGTAGAATAAGCAAGTATATTTCTCTGATAAGTTAGCTAATTTGATCATTTTTCATGCACTACTTCTAAGCAAGGGTGGGAGGGTTTGTGCCCTAGGAGAGATACCTGACTGCTACTACTAGAGAGAATTACTGGCATCTACTGGGTATATGCCAAAGATTTTGCTAAATAGACTACAATACCCAGGATAACCTTAAACAACAAATAGCTTAAAATGTCAATAGTGCTGAATTTGAGAAACTCTTTCAGGGTATTTTTTTAACCTTAAGGCACATGATGCCCTAAGTATTTTTCAAATTTTCATTTAATTAATAAACTTCTTTTTTTTTTTTTTGATAGTTCGAGTTTTCATTTTCTTTTCTTTTTTTTTTTTTTTTTTTTT
>PVHY01009272.1:0-57325 GCA_004024945.1 Uropsilus gracilis | reverse complement strand
TCAAAATGGATAAAAGACTTAGATATCAGACCTGAAACCATAACATACATAGAGGAAAACTTGGGCAAAACCCTCCATGAAATACAATTCAGAAACCCCTTCCTGGAATCATCTGCAGAAGGCAAAAAATTGAAGGAAAACATAAACAGATGGGACTTCATCAAACTAAAAAGCTTCTGTACTACAAAAGAGACAACAGCAAAAACTAAAAAAAGCCCAACTAAATGGGAAAAATTTTTCGCCCTTCACAAGAGTGATAAGGGATTAATAACTCAGATCTACAAGGAACTCACACAACTAAACAAAAACAAAACAAGATGCCCAATCAAAAAATGGAGAGAACTAAAAAGACACGTCTCCAAAGAGGAAATACAAATGGCCAGCAGGCACATGAAAAATTGCTCAATATCACTAGCAATCAGAGAAATGCAAATCAAAACCACAATGAGATACCACTTTGCACCAGTAAGAATGGCCCATATCAAAAAATCAGACAACAACAAGTGCTGGCGTGGATGTGGAGAGAAAGGAACACTCCTGCACTGCTGGTGGGAATGTAAACTCGTCCAACCACTATGGAAAGCAGTATGGAGGACCCTCAAACTCATGAAAATGGAATTACCATTTGACCCAACAGTCGCACTTCTGGGAATCTACCCAAAGGAGACATCAATGTGGGTACAAAAGGAGACCTGTACTCGGATGTTTATTGCAGCACTATTTATAATTGCAAGAACAACCCAAATGCCCCAGAACAGATGAGTGGATGAAAAAGATGTGGTATATTAACACAATGGAGTATTACACATCAATCAAAAATGATAAATTTGATGAATTTATAGACACCTGGATGTGCCTAGAAGAAATCATTCTAGCAGAAACAAGCCAGATAGAAAGGGACAGAAACCAAATGGTTTCACTAATATATGGTCAACCAAATGAAACTGCACAAGGGGAGAGTGGGGACCAGCTGGAGCGGGTGGGAGGGGGAGGTGGTGGGTGACCCCCCAGGGACTGAAATGATGTAAAATAATAATAATAATAATAATAATAATAATAATAATAAAGCAGATATTGGTTTAAAAAATAAAAATAAATCAAGTTGCTTCCTAGGGAAGCAGTCCTGCAGTAGAAAATGTCTTTGGCCTGGATGCTACACAAGGTATGTGCTTTATATCACATCCTGTGATGGGAGAAGCTGTCCACCAGGGGGTGGCAACACCTCACCTCTAGCCTCTAAAATGACAGCGGGAAGGCGCTGTTCAAGGAGGGATGAGAAAGGCCTTTAAACAGTCCTCACTCCTGCAGAGGCATAGACAACCACTTCACTGATAAGAAAAGGATCTCCTCTGTCCCTTTCCCTGTCTGTGACCACACTTCTGTGTGTGTCTGTGTGGGTAGGAGGCTGCCATCATTGGCCTCATCTTGTTCCTATTCTGCCCCTTCTTTACGATGTGTGTCTACACTCCTAGCAGCCACCTCAGAGGTACTTTTTATTGTCTTGCTATCTGCTCCTCAGAAACTATGGAGACAGAATATTTCAGGAATGAAAGGGGTTTTATATAATAGATGAAGATAGAGAAATCCTTCCACCTTCCCACTGCTGAAACTCTAAGTGAAAGGCTGTGAAATTAAATAGGGAGAGAGGCCAATATTTAAACTGGTCTCTTTCTCTGTGTTCTCAAACCGCAATAACAATATTTTTTTACATGTAAGAAGAACCAAGAGTCTCAGAAACCACAAATTTCCATTTATCTCACCCTAGTCACTATCTAGTCTCAAAGTCCAAAAACACTACCAAGATGGTGTCTTCTCACCATTCCAGACCTGAAGCAGACATAAAACACCAGTTTCAGCAAGTTCAACTCCTCTTTCCCTGGGATTCCACAGATCCCAAGATCCCAGCCAGCCAGCCTCTCTTTTTTTTTCTTTTTTGGTTCAAAACCAAAGGCCAGCACTTAAGTTTCATACAACTTTTCCTCTTCCTTGGGGTGCCCCTATCAAGGCTGCTGAGCTTTAGGGCCAAAGTCTGAAAATTGCTCTTTCTGCCTGATAGCCCAAAAATTCCTTCCTGGGGCTTAAGCTCATGGTGGTGTTTCTTCTTTCACTGCTTCTGCATGGTTTTTATTTTCTCATGCCAGAACCAGAGGCTATGATTTTAAGGGTGTGGCGGGATGAATTGTGGGGCTGTGGCACCATGTTTGTAATAAGATGCAGCTGAGTAGGAAAATGTGGACAGAGACTGTGTGAAGCATGTGGAAGGAGCGGCACAGCCTGGTAAGAGGAGAGCACAAGATCGAGAAGACACAGCATGAGAGATCCCATTAAGAGCGCATGTCAGAAGAAGGAAACTCACAGACCAGATCAAAGAGGAGGAGAACAGAGTGGGTGCCATGTGGGTGTCCTGCTAAGCCTGGCCTAGCTGGATGAAGAAGAAAACCATGAACGTCAGGAAATCTGCACTTGGTATTGACCAACCTTGAGGTGAAGACTTGGTGATGTTTGTCCCTGAAGAGAAGGGGCTTGATGGAAACGTGGACTTGCTGGAAATATGGTCTTGCTGGAAACGTGGACTTGCTGGAAACCTGGACTTGTTGGAAGCCTGGACTTGCTGTTGACTGGACTGGTGTGAGGTGTACAGGGGCCTCGAAGCCCTGGGGACTCTAAGTTCCTTATCCTCTCATTAATAAATGTTGTTTCTGTTAACGTGGTCATGTACTGCTGTGATGCACCAGTGGGCAGCTCTGGTAGTGGTGAGTTGAAAGCCTGGCTTTTCCTTGTGAGGCTGTGTGAGGTAATAGGCCTGCCTCTCACCTGTCTACATGAGGAGAAGACTTGGTACCATCTGTTCCTGATGAGTGGATAGGTTGGAATTGGTGTTGGCCTGTTCCAGGTTGTTCAGGTTACTGGACTGGGCTGAGGTGTCCAGGGACCTGGGTAGCCCAGGTGACTCTTGGCTCCTTCTCCTCTTGTTAATAATCCTGTTTCTGTTTACCTGGCCTTGCAGTGCTGCTGTGCAGGTGGACAGTCCTGGTAGTAGCGGCTTAAATACTATTTTTTCCCTTGTGAGGCAGTTAAGTTTACTGGCCCGAACCACTAACCTGAGGACCCAGCACCCTAGCATCACAGCAGGAGCCCAAGGGATCCCACAGTCCCTTCTCTCCGACCTGTTCTGTAGTAAGAAAAGAACAGAACAGAAGCCCCCAAGATGAAAAGGGCACTAAGAGATGGAAGAACATGCTGGCCAAGTCATGGGCTGGAAGGACACTGATGAGTGACTGGTCCCCGGGAAATAAATCAGAGATGGACCAGGAGCAAGGAGATCATTGGTTGGGCAAAGACCGAGATTCCAGGAGTCAGTCACCAAGAGAAAGTCAGTGACCACAATGCACCAAGAGCAAGAGCAGTGGGAACATGAGAGCAGAAAAACGGGCTGTGATCCTGACACAGAACAGCTGCTTCAAAGTGAAAACACTGTGAGTAGAAGCAGAGGGAGACAGAGACAGAGGTGTCTTGTTCAGACAGGGCAGGAGGGTACAAGGCGTGAAAGCTGTGGGCATCAGGTGCTGTGAGTGTAGGTTGAGGCAGAGAGGAGACTGTGAAAACACACAAGTGGTGTGGAGACTGATGCCATAAAATTTTCTAAAATCTGTAAAACTTAGGAAGGAAAAGCTGTGGAGTTGTAAGAAGCATCCCCAACGGACAGCCCAGCAGTGGGAAACATTCCAGGTAGAATCAAGGACCCAGAGGGTTCTTAGCAGGAGACTCTCCAGGCCAAGTATCTTCCAGTTATCACCACACCCAAGGCACCTGGCAGAGTGGATCCCACTGGGTTCCCAGTGAGCAGGTGAACCTACCTCCCCAAAGGCTAGTGGGCCAGTGGGTGCACCTGAGCCCACCTGACCAACAGAACTAAGGTGCTTAATCGCCAACACCTGGCAGGGACCTGCAGCTGGCATTTCTAATGTCAATATTCCTGCGCTACCACAGCAGTCCACACGAGGGCGCCCTATATCTTCAGAGATTTCACCATGCCCAGAGCCTCCCTTTCAGGTGCACTGCTGCGGGGTCCAGGTGAACCCACAAGGAAGGGAGGAGACCTGGGTCGCCTGGGATTCCAGTTCGGCAAGGGGTCCAGACTGCCTCCCAGACTGAGGACCCGCGGGATCCTGCATGTTTCTGGAGAAGCGAGGAAACTGATCTCGGAGAGTCCTCGCGTGGCCAAAAGAGGCCAGTGCCCTTCTCCATGGGTAGCCCTGTCTACACTTGTGGCCTCCAGGAACCAAGGCCAAGGCTGCTGTTCCTTGCTGTAAGAGTGGCCCAGCGCCCACGAGGGTGGACCTGGAAGTCAGCTCTCCGGTTGTGAAGCTGAAAGCACAGAGCTGGGGTGTATTTGCTCCCCTGGGAACCAAGCATGGATGATCCTCTACATCTCTTTGTGGCACCAGTCCTGGAGCCCCCAGTAGAAGCTGCTTTTCGAAGGCCCAAACCCCAAAGGCTCTGCCAGGGCTCATCTCTGCTTTCTTAAGGCAAACCCTCTGTTTCCCAGCTGTCTCATACCCCAACCCCACCTCCTGCAGGCTGGTCCAGGGGTCCCACTGCTCCTCCAGGGTGTGCTGGGGCAAAGCTGGGCTGACTGCTGGACCACCGGTTTCATGAGGACAAAGCTGTGTTCGGTTTTCCGTGCTGTCCCCTCACCCTAATGATCCTGGTGCTCACTGAGCATCTGCAACGTGAGGGTCAGTAGTTATTGGAGATCTGAGGGAGGATGGGGGTCTGCAGAGGATGGACAGTGGGGGACCCCTTGGGGTGGGGGCTGAGAGGGGGGTTAATGGGGGTGGGCATGGACAGGGGTTAGAGATAGTGTCTTGATAGTGTGGCTGCCAGTGGGCAGTAGGGGGTCCATAGTATGGAGGGGTGGAAGGGGGCAGGGTGGGGAGGAAGGAGGCACAGGTGCTGAGGTCAGCATGTGAAGGCCACGCTTCTGTTCACACAGAGGTGCTCGCAGCTGCCGAGTCAGCAGCAACCTCCAGCCATGGTGCTGGCGGTGAGGATAAGCTGGGACATGGGGCCAAAAGGCAGGAATATGTCCTTTGCCAGCACCCAGCTCTTTGAGGAGTCAGCAAGGACACAGGCCAGCCCTCTGCAGTCTCAGGCACGGGGTCTGTGCAGGTGTCCCAAGGATGAGCGGCTGAGGAACTGGGTCAGAAAGACCTGCTCTCTAAGGCAAAAGGAAGACGTCTACACTGCAGAAAAGCTTGGGCAGCTTCTGGCAGGCAGAGGGTGACTGTTTCCAGAGAGGAGGGGGCAGTTGGAGAACATAGCAGCCTCCCCTCTCTCTGAAACCATTCCTGCTCCAGCTCTGACCTGCCCCATCTCCACCTGTTTGCTCCGCCCTTGCCACACCTACTCACTCCCTCTGCCCCAGTCCCACCCACATGCTAACCCAGCCCCAGCTATGTCCATGTCCTAGCTCCACACCCCCCCCACCCACATGCTCTCCCTGCCCTGCTCCACCCACCTTCTGGTGCCACCCCTGCCTCACTGCCCCCATCTTCTTCTGACACCATTCCACTGGATTCCTAACTCCTTGCCCTGCCTCTGCTCAACAGCCAAACAATTTTTCTGCTCCGCCCCTCCCCCTGCCCAACTACCTACCTACTCTCTACAACAAAGCCCCCAGCTCTGCTGCCCACTGTTCTGGATGGCCTGCTCTGGATGGTCACCCTGCTTCTGTCACCCCATTCGGGGTCCCTCCCTGAGCCTTTGACAATGCATCTGGAGTCACTGCTCAGAGTTCTGGACACCAGGCCTGTTCTCCTCCTTGAAGGACAGTGGGGGTTGTCTGAACAGGGCTGCTCTGCACCCCACGCCATGGCCTGCAGTGCCCCTGAGCCCGGAGAAGAGTTCCTGAGGAGGCCCAGGGGCCTACAAAACTGCCCCAGAAAGAGGGTCGCCCCCACCCACCAAGGTGGTCAGGGCCCCCACCACTCACCCCTTCAATGTGGGAACATCTGGAGCAGAGATGCCCTGGGGCCTCAGGGCAGACCAGGGCTCAGGCCTCCACTCCTCACTGAGTGGAGGAATCACACCGGGTCAGGTATGGCAAGTCTGGGCTCCAATGGGTCCCGGGGTGGGTGGCAGAGGGAGGGGATGGTGGCCATGTCCATCCCAGGGCCACCTGCACATGCCCAGGCCCACCATCCAAGGTATGGGCTCTGCATCCTGGAGGATGGGGCTACTGCCTGCTGGGGCCCCTCCAAGGTTCTGATCTGTCCCCCACAGGACTGGTCTTTCCATGTCCCGCCAAAGCCCTGCAGGGAAGCTCCCTGCTCTTCAGTTTACAAGGGCTGTTCTGGACTCCCAGCCATCCATTAGATAAGTGATCCAAGCTGTCTTCATCGTGGGGCACTCTGGGTCCTCAGGTTGGGCTTCTGGGTCTGACCTTGGGGGACCTTGCAGTGGTACATGGGCTTGCTGCACATTGGGGAGGCCTGTGGGGACCAGTGTCACCCTGCTGGGCCTGGTCCAACTTTGTCCACAATGTGGACATTGACATCAATGTGTCCACAGGAGGAGGTGTGCCTTTCTAGTATACTCCAGATGCCCCCTGAGACAGGTGTCTGCTCATTCCAGCATTCACCTCACATCTCACCTTTGATCTGCCTGTGGTCCTCCAGGACAGAAGTGTCATTTCACATAGAAACCAGCCAATGTGGACAGGTTAAACATGGGCAGACCCTGCCCTTAAACATGGGCAGACCCTGCCAGCACCACACGAGCAGCTCCTTCCCTGGGACCCGGCAGCAGGAGGGCAGGGTCAGCATGGCTGAGGGTACCCAGCTTGGGTGGGGTCTGGGGGATACATGTCTGTGGTAAAATGAGAAGCTGCCGTAAGCACCCCAATGTGGCACTTGTCCCACACTTGCTGACAACACACACAACAAATTTTACTAACAAAATGAAAATGCATAACTCAGTACACAGAAGAGAATCTCACATTACAATAGGTGAACCAGAGACAGATGTTACACAGGGTAAAGAAAGGGCCTCTAGCTCAGGGTCAGGGGTAGGATAGATGACATAAGAGATAGATGTTCCGACAGGTGGGGGAAGGCAAAGGTATTGGGGCCCCTGATGGCCATGACTTGGACCCTCAGGATGCCCCAGCTTCCATAGTTCCCTAATCCCATAAATCCCAATCCCACAGAACCCTTCTCCCAGGAAACCTGCTCTCACCGCTCCTCCCCTTTCCCCCAAGCCCTGTGTCTCTGGCCCCTGCTCCTAAAACCCCCTGTTACCACAACCCCCTGGCCCTCCCTAATCCCATAGACCCCTGTCCCAGAGCCCCTTGCTCCCATAGTCTCCCAGCTCTCACAGTTCTCTGCTCCTTGGCCTCCTGCTCCCCAAATCCCGTACTCCCTAGACACCTGAACCCACAGCCTGCTGCTCCCATAGCCTCCTGCTCCCACAGTTCCCTGCTCTCACACATCTCTGCTCCCCAATGTCCTGGTCCCTGACCCTTTGCTCCCAAAGCCCCTGTTCCACAATTCTTACTCCCGACCCAGTGCTCAAACGGCCCACTTCTCCCACAGCACCCTATTCCCATAGCCTCCTACTCCCCTTCCCCTTGCTACCATGGCCCCCTGTTCAGATAGACCCCAGCTTTCATAGCCCTCCTCCCAAAATCCACTGCTCTCTGAACTCCTGCTACCCAGCCCCTGCTCCCACCTAACCTGCTTCCTCAACCCCTGCTCCCACAGTCTGTAGTGTGTGGGTGCATGGGCAGTCACCTTGCCCTGACTCGATTGCCCACATCAGACCAACCAACCTCCCTGGAGCTCGGCAACACCACTTGATTGGCTGTGGAGCACAGCTCTAGTTTCTCACTTCCATTGACAGATTTCTCTTTCCAGAGCAGCCTGGATGAATGGGGCTTGAGCTCTGTAGTGCCACTGATCCACCACAAGAGAGTAGGTTTGAGCCAGGACTCAGGGGTCTGGTCACTGGAAGGGTCTCGTGCCCTGTTCTCTACTAGGAGCCCTGGGATACGGTCCAGCATCTTGATTTCCCAGCCATAAAGTGAGCTGGGCTTAGAGGATCCAGTTGAAGCCCCAGATGCTAAGATACCTATCCAGGACCCTGGCAGGGAGGGAGGTCACTGTCATTGACAGGGATTCAGTGACCACTGAGATCTGAGCCCCATGGCCAGGGCCCACTCCCCAGGGGACTCCACCCTGTATGCTGAGCAGCTACAGCTTGGAGACCAAGAAGTGCACAGGGCGGGTACAGGGACACACACAGAAGCCACAGACGAGGGCCCCCCATCTCTTGGGCCCAGGTCCCTATCAGCCCACACCAGGCAGGGGAATCAGAACCTGTAAGCAAGAATGTATCCCTAGACCCAAGGGGGTTACCCCATGCCCCAAGTCTACCCTGTAGCAGTCCCTGTAGGGTAGCCAGGGACAGGGCTGATTTTAGACCACTCCAGCCTTTGAGGGCCTGGCCTAAGGAAGAGGGGTGCTCTCTGGACAGAGATTCCAGCTGGGCAAGTCCCCTGTTGGGTGGCACCCCAAGAAGAATCCCTGAGTTTGTCTGAGCCTGAGGCAAGCCAGGGTCAGGGCCCCATGGGTGGGTGGGCACACCCTATGACATCCCAAAGGGTTGACAAGTGCCTCTAGCCATGTGGGAGATGGGGCAGGGGAGGAGAATAAAGGAAAATGCTCACTTCAACTCTCCTCCTTTTCTGGTGGGCACTGAGAAGATTCTTTTCACCTTCCCATGAGGTAGAGGCTCCACACAGGCTCCCGGTCACACTCAGGATGCAGAGAAGGCGGCAGCTGTACCCTGCGGGCTGGTAGCTGTGTGGGACTGCACATGCACGCTGCTGTGACTGTGTGGGTGCTCAGAGAAATGGGGTGCAGCATGGATATTTCCTGCAACTGATTTTCCCCTTCATGCAGCAAGGTCTTATCTAATCAATGCTTTTTGTTCTCTAATATCTACAGGTAATTTCACTGGTGCAGACACCTATGTTCCTTCACTTCCTTTCTTATCAATGTGCAGTGTTTTCTAGGGGGTTGCAAAAACCAAACCAATCCAAAACATTCAGAGATGAATCCTTTATTTCTTTCTAAGTGCAGGTGGCTTTATTTCTGGTGTAGATTCACGAGGTGAGAATCCCTGACACTTCTGGTTTTCACAGAACTTTCCAATTCCCTGAAAATGTGTCACTGTTCACCCTCCTGTGGCCAGCATGGCCTCATGTTTTGGACGATTGCTCAGCACCTGTGTTTGGGCTGCATTTCCTATGTTCAGTGAAGTTTTTCCATTCCTCTAACTCAGTATAAGACACAAATGCTTTTTGACTTGGTTGAAGAATTTCACTGCAATCCCTCTTCTGTGAAATATCCATTTTACCTTTTCTTGCATTTGAAAACTATTTAACAAAAAATATTCTGTACAATTCAATAGGAACTTCTAGATATGGGATCTTCTGAAATGTTGAACATTCCATTTAAAATTATGAAACAGAAAAACAATCTTTTTTTGTTTTGTTTTGTTCTTCCTTTATCATGTTGAGTTGGTGAGGGTTTTGTGTATCTTGATACCCTTGGAGCCCAATTTTTAATTATTTAAACATTTCTGCTCAGAAATCATCTATCAATCTCATCTCCCTATTACCACATGTTTATAAATCATCTTATCAAATCCTTGTCCTCATCCTTTATAGTCTTTATTTTTCTCCTTTCTGTTTCATTTTGTGTGTTCCATTTTTTTTTTCATTTTAAGGAAATTTTTTCCTTGATTTGACTTTACTCTTTACACTTTTCCAGTGTTGACTTTTATTTCAGAACTTATTATTCCTTTCCTTAGTTTTGCTTTTCCTACATTGTTTGTGGGACAAAGATGTGTATGTCTAGGAGTTACCAAAACTGGGAAATTTCAATGTTTCTTTTCACAATTTTACCTGAACGACACTAAGTTAAGATAGTACTCCCTCCTTGTGCTTGAAATTTATTGCACTGACTTGTACAGTTTAGCCTAATCTTCAGTCTTCTTTGACCTTTTGTTTTAATAGCAAATTTAAACACACAGAGAGCAATCCATGTTTCAGTTGAGAAAACTCAATGGTTTTTCTAAACAGTTTTCCATTTTTAGAATATTTGCAGCCCTCTCAACACACAGAAGTATAACTCCATGCCCACCCCCAGACTCAAGAATGAGCATATTCCTTACTCCTCCCTTTAATTTTTTTTAAAAAAAATTGCCTTTGTTATATTCAGTCAGTTATTACCCAGAATTATTTTGGTGGTACATTTATGTTGGAAGCTGTCAGTGAGAAAAAGAAGAAAGGACAGAAAAGATGGAGACAGTCCTAAACAGAATCATAGATTGGGACTCAGTGAGGATGTGATAAGTCCTTCATTAGAGGTTCCAAGCTCCCTTAAATACCCTGGTAAAAGAATGGTCATAATGTCGTAGTAGGGAAGGTAAAAACCAGGATCCTGTGTATGTAACATATGAGGTAGGAGGATGAGGGGATTCAATATCTAGCAGAAAAACACATGTGAGTATAAATATCTTTTAGGGAACTGTCTCCCTAGTGAGACTTTCCTAGCAGGTTAGGGGGCTACCATTACAGATAAGAAGACTTGCTAGGAATCATCTCTAATATGCCAGACATTGTCTAGGATAAAGATGTTCCTTTATCTAAGGCATATCTCCTATCTATTTTAAGTGCTCCACACATTTACTGTAATAGATGTTTCTAAATAATTTATTTTCCCCTGTAGCAACCCTGGGGTAACTCCATCAGATAGCATCACCCTAGTACCCTCAGCAACCACTCACCCATATTCTGCCACCTTCCGTTTGCTTCCATCCTGTGTCCTCCCATGGGGTTTTTGCTTATTTTTCCATCTGTCCACTTTTCTGTTCTTGTTTTATAAGGCATCTTCACATCCAAACATCCTGTCACTTTTCAAAGTTATCTCTTAACATAGAAGAACGTTTTCTCCAATAACTGTCACACAATGAATGCATCCAGATGACAAGGAAGAGAGACTAGAATCAGAAGCAGTCCCAAATGATGACTTTGCTCAGCCCCACTGTTCAGCCCCTGATGCCTGGTGTGGAGTCAGGGTGACATGTCCACTACCCGCCTCACCTCCCGGCATTTCCAGCTACTTGGTGTCTGTTGTGCAACCCACTTCCACTGATCAGGGAGCATGATAATACTGCTATCTCTTGACTTTTGGGGTTCAGCCCTTTGGACATGCTCTTGCCAAGCTGAGGTGTAAAGAACTAAAGCCTCTTCACTCCATTCTCTGAGTCAAGGGTCTCTGCCGTTGTTATGAAACAACAGCATCCTAATTTCTTTGTGCCATTTAGTACTCTGTTCATTGTCAGAGCTCCCTGCTCTACTTGGTTTATCCAAACCAGGATCTGAAACAGGGCACCCATGGCACTGGTATTCTAGGTATCCACCCAAACCACAGTAGAACCCAGGTCCTGGCACCCTGGAGCCCCGAGAAGGCTTGTGCACAACGTGGGACCTTCTGGCTGCTTCTCTGCACTATCATTCTACCTCTTTAAGGGTTTGTTGCCACCCACAGCTCTTGCTGAGATTTTTCAAGCCAGAGCAAACTCTTCAAGAGATCAAGCTGATTTATTAGCAAACAAGAAAATGACTACCAAAATATGTACAAGACAGGCATATTTAACAAAAACCAAGAAACAGTTACCTCACCATACTGTGCAAAATGGTCCTTTAGTCTATAGTCACCTCACTGAATGTCTTGTCAATTGGATTTCAGCAGTACATGTTCTAAAACAAAGTGTTAAAATATGGATGCAAGATAGGAGAAAAGAATCACAAGAGATATTACTCAGTCAAGACTTAGGGCCCATTGGAGATAATGAACCAAAAGGCAAATTTATTAACAAAAGAAAGGGGTATTTATATAGACACAGGGTGAGGGACTGATGAATATCAAAGAAGACAAACACAAATGTAAGAGGCAATTATCATTCTAAAGCCTAAGAGTAATGGAGGAATGGGGAGTATAGGCAGCTGGTCACTATCTGATTTAGGGAAGCCAGCTGCCCACCATTGCAATCTCAGAAGGTCAATGCAATAATTCAGCTCCCAGTTTGCTGGAGGCAAATTAAAGCAAGAGAAGTTTTCCTCATCTTGTTGCAAAAATTTCTCTGGTTTGCGAATGGCACACAGCAACAAAGGGCATCCTTCTTTTCCTCCTTTGCTGTGTTTTCCCAGCATGTGGCCAAAGATATGAACGTCTTTTTCCTAGTCCTCCTCTTCAAGACATGAGGCATTCCTCCTGCTCCTCCTTCTCCTCTTCCAGGAAACCCCTCCCCACTCCTACTGGAGCACATGCAGGATTCACACGGTACATGCATCCCCTGTCGTGAGGGCCTAGAGCACCAGGATGCTCCAGCAACCTGGGGCCATCACCATGTGTGCACAATCACAGCCATGAATATTATAGGTGGTGGGGTTAGGCCAGATGTGGGGATGCAGTAGAGCCTGGGTGGGCCCGTGCTGCTTGGGGCCAAGAGAACACCCCCGGGGTGCAGATCCACCTCCCAGCTACCACGTGCTTCCACAACGGCACCACAGTCCCTGCCTCCCATGCTAGTCAGGAGGGCACACAGTGCTGCTCCCTGTGGAGGAGCGGGCTGGCAACCCCAGGGCACGCAGGGGACTGGGCAGCAGGCCTGAGGTCCTCAGCTAAAGCTGAGCTAGGAGCGGGACTATGGGCGGGTCAGAGGGCCAGGGTTTGGTGTGGAAAGAAGGGTGCACTGTGGTGTGGGCAGGCTGGAGTGTGTGAGGTACTACACGGGTTGTAGCTGAGGGGCATGGGTGGGGCAAAGGGGTGGAGGTAGAGCAGTGTAAGGGAGTGAACCCCAACTCCACCTCCCACTGGTGTTGATTCATAGCCCTCCAAAAGGCTAGACAATCTTGGGCGAAGTCATGCCCCCGCAGACCCTTCCAGAGCAGGACCCTAAAGTTCAGTGATGGCAGGTAGCCAGTGGCAACCTCACAGCAGGGATCTGGGTATCTCCAATAATCAGTAGCCAGGTGGTGACTCTCCGACCTTGTCTGAGAAGCATTGCCCTGTGTCCACTGGATCCACTGCATCTCCCTGAGGATGAAGCACCATCTCCTCCCATGTCTGCAGGATCCTTGCTGGTCCGAAGGGGTGTCCCTGGGCAGATGATGGTCCGAATGGCCCAGGTGTGGGGCACAACATAAGGGCTGGACCTGTGGGGAGAGGATGCCGGGGCAGACACACAGACAGCGTGCATATGCACATATGATGGCACATGTGCAGAGGAGGCTGCACATGTGTGACAGTGTCTGTGGCTGCACATGTGATGGCCTGTGTGCACATGTGGCTGTGTGTGTGATGGTACATTGCACTGTGGCTGCATGTGTGATGATATGTATGATGGTGTGTATGCACATGTAACTGCATGTGTGGTGGCACATATGCACTCATGACTGCACAGAGCATGTGCACAGGCATCTGCAAGCAGGGTGTACTTCTTCAGGACAGTCCAGGCTCTCCGAGTCCCTGGCTCTGTGCCATGCCCAGTCCCCATATTCTCTTGAGGTGCCCCCACACATTATGGGTCCCTGAACTGCCCAAGGGAAGAACCATTGGCCCAAAAGCCTACTGCCCTTGGATATCTGTCCCCAGCAGTATCTGGAACTCTCCCTCCTTGGGCTCTGTTCTCCATGGACCTGCAGTACTGCCTTGTCCCTACACAGGCAGAGGTGTGGGGGAGCTGACCTGGCTGTCTCCAGAGTCAGGTGGTCATGTGACCCAGGGCCAGGGGGCGTGGGCAGGTGTCATGCCAGAGCAAAGGGCAGAGCTTGGGAAGGGCAGCCTGGCAGGGCCTGTGCTGCTGGACAGATGGACAGCCAGGGTACATGGGTATTTTCCTGGAACAAAGTGAGGGCAGTGAGAGACAGGCAAGGCATATGAAAGAATCAACCAGTGTGCACCCCCAAAATGATAGTGACTAGATGCTGATGGAGATATGGTAGAGGCAGTGCTGGTGATGGAGGAGGGCAGGCTAGAGAAAGGGTGGGGGTGAGGGTGAAAATGAAGTTGGGGGTGAGGGTAGAGGGTACTTGGTAGACCTACTTCCCACACAGACACCTGGTAGACCCCTCCAACACCTCAACAGCTGGTGGATCAGGCCACACCCAGCAGCCCCACAGTCAGCCCCAAGCCCAGCCAGCTCCCAGAAGCCCCACAGACTCCAGGATCTGAGCACCCCCAGGTCTGTCCTCCTTGCCCTTGCTCCATTGGCCCAGGTCACACAGCTGCTCTTACCACGACCGGTGTCGCGCTGCCCTCTTTCAACCATCCGTGGGAGCCAAGTGAGTGACTGCACACAACTGCAACCTGTCTGGGGCTGGAGACTCCTGCCCTACTCGCCCCGGCCTCCTTCTGCCCCTGCAATTAACCCCCCTCCCCTGCACCTTCACACATGCCCTTGCCTCCTGCCTGACCCCTGCTGGCAACCCAGTGCAGCCACAGGTGGGCTGGTCCTTGTGTGCTGACCCCTGTGGAGCTGTGGCTTCCTGCCCCAGCCCACCAGGAGCATGGTCAGCACTCACCAAGTGAGTGTTCACAAGGTGTTCCAGTTGGAAAGGCCAGGCAGCTGAGACCAAGTGAGTTTGCAGGGGACACAGCCCACATACAGGGTGTAAGGAGGTTCATATTCAAGGATGACTCAAATGTTATCTTGGTGCTTGGACCAGCCGAATTGGAGCAGGAGGAGCCAGGGGTGGGGGCTAAGAAGGGGGGACTGAATGATGGGTCAGGGGGGAGCTGGGTAGGGGTTGAGTAACAAGATGTGGGAGTGGGTTGGAGGCTGAGTAACAAGGGGGAGGGAAGTAGGTTGGGAACTGAGTAACAAGGGGGAGAATGAAGTGGGGGCTGAGAGAGGGAAGGGCTGAGTGATGTGTGGGAGGGGAGAAGGTGGGGCATGAATGACAGGGGAGGGGACTAACACACCTGATGCCAGTTCCGGGGCCCTCACAGAGGACAGCTCAGGCTGGCAGGTGGCCAGAGACTCCTGGGACCCTCCTGGGGGTACAGTGGACACAGAGCAGATGGAGTCCCTGTACGATGTCCTGAGGCTCTGGACCCGGGGCAGATGCACAGAAGCTTGGTCAGCTGGTGCTTCCCACTAAAGCTGGGCCCCATCTTCCATAAGACAAACTCTATGGGATTGGGGAGAGTACTGATGTTACTCCAGACCAGGCTTCCTGGAGTAACTCGTAGCCCTGTCAGACAAGCCCTTTGGTTTGGGTGCTGAGTGCAGGGTGCTGCATAGGCAGCTGCGGGAGCTGATGTGTCCCTGACTGCTACCAGACCTGCTGGAGCCTCTAGCCCCCCCAGCTGCAGGTCTCTCCATGGGGATTGCCGATGCCTCATGCTGGCTGCAAGAGCTGAGTGCTGGCCAGCTACCCCTGGGCAGTGGCCCTGGAGACCATGTGGGGCCACAGCCAGCCCCCCACCCACACAGCACTGGCCATGACTGCTTCTGGGGTGGGGGTGCCCAGACCTGTGGGAGGTTACCCAGCACCTGTGTTGTGAGGCCCAGCTTGGTGGCCAGGAGCAGGGTCTGGGAAGAGGCAGCTCATTCCATGACCTGAGGTCCAAGGTGTTCATGTGGTCTGTGCCAGAGGCTGGGCAGGCTGCCTCCTGCTGTGGGCTACATGCTCGCTTTGGGGTTGAGGGGCTCCTAGGTCCTCTTCCTGCAGGAGGGGCAAAGGTGGGGGATGACCCAAAACTGTGGCAGGAGTGGGTGGGGGAATCCAGAGGGGTGAGTGTGGTGTTGAGACTCACAGGAGGAAGAGCCTCAGGAACCGGGTGCAGTCCAGCCACAGCAGGGACACCAGGCAGTGGTAGCGTGCTGAGCCTTGGGCTTGGCCCCACCTCTGGGGAAGCCCCCCACCCTCGGGCCCTGGCCCCCCTTTTCTGAGGCTCATGCCTAAGCTGCGGCCTCAGCTCCCTGCCGCTTCCCTCTCTCTGAGGCTTCCTAAACCCCTACCCGCCAGCCACTTTTCCATGATCCTGACTGGCAACCTGGGTGCTGGACCTGGACAGTCGCAGGCCAGACTGCTGGTTCTTAGTGGGGTGTGTGGTAGGGAGGTTGAGTACGAAGCACGAGGCTACCAGGGCTCTGAGCCAGTCCTTCCATTAACTAGGGCTGTCCTTGACTGACCCTGAACCCTCTTCTGGCCTCCTCTGCTGACTAGAGGGGAGACTCGGCCAGAGTTGTGCTCAGGAGCCTGCGGGCCTCAGCCTTTCGCAACCTCTACTCAGGCCTGGTCAGGAGCCGCTGTTTCTGCAGCTGGAGGAAGCAGGCCATTCCTACCCCTACCCCCACCCCTACACTTTGCCCCACCAGGCATCCTCTCCACCTGCAACATATCCAGTGTTAGCAGGAGGTGGAGGCCTGCTGGGAGGTGCTCAGCGGCAGGCAGAGTCAGGAGAGAAATAAGCTGGGAGCAGGGGGTCCTTTGCCACCTGCCTCCTGTTGCTGCTCTTGTCCAGTAATTGACCTCCTCTAGACTGCTCCCCAGGCTGAAGAGTGTCCCCCAGGCAGTGACACTCACCTGAGGAGAATCCACGAATGGCGAAGCATGAGAGGAACCAGAGGAGGGCCATGGTGCTGCTGGCAGGGAGTGAAGGGCTGCTGCTCTGGGCCCTTTTTACATCTCCTGGGAGCCCAAGTCCCACCCAGCCTCTGTCTCTCGCTGATCTGAGGACCACCCCTCCATGGTCAAAATTGTGCATGGCTTATTATAACCTGGGTCACCCCAGAACCAGGGAAAAGTACAATAGTCTGACTCGCTGTCTCCCATCAAACAAGCAATGCCTACGGAAGCATCCCAGCTGCGGGCCCTGGAGGCCCTGATACAACCTGATACAATGCAGGTAGCAGGAGCTCCACAGAGACTTGTGGACAAGGGAGCATCATTCAGTGTTCTGTGTCCTCCAGAGCAGGGCACCCAGCCCTGTCTCATTGCACACTGGAGCCTGGGGCTTTGGCTATTTACCATCATCTCAGGAAACTCCCTGAGACAGTGAGATGCAGGCGAGATCCATTTGGAATGACTCTCTGAGAGCTCAAGCATGAAAAGTGTGGATGTGTATTTATAGTTTTAGTCACCATGGGAAATCCCTTTTGGATTTGTTTAATGCTCTTTGTTTGACCACTATGATTTCCCACTCACTATGATTGGCAGGGACCACAGGGAATACTCAGATCACCTAATTCTGCATCAGGACAAGAAATACATCTGGTGCCAATGATGCAAACATCCAGCATGAATGTTTGGGGTAGAGGATCTGAGGAGGAGGTAGCCCAGTTTTGCTGGTGGGGTGATATAAGGGATGGTTGCTAAATTCTGTCTGAGAAGGACCGTAACCCACCCAGAACCCCAACATCAGCATCTTCACTTCCATCATGTATTGGAAACTCCTTGATGGAAAGGCATACTGGAAAAAATTGTAGCCATAGAGGTGAACCAAATTGACATAAGCTCCTAAATTATTAGAAGAATTAGGCCCTTTGCTTTAAAATTAGTAGCAGACCAGTGAAAATGTGCCCCTCCAAATATCTGGAGAGTATTGGTGTAGAATATGTAGGTGTAACAGCATGGTACTGGATAAAAAACACATGATCTGATCAATGGAACAGAATTGGAAGTCCATAAATAAAGCCTCACATGCATGATCAATTAATCCTTGACAAAGTGGCAAAAATCTTTCATTGGAACAAGGATATTCTTTTCAATAAATGCTGCCGGGAAAACTGGACTGCTACCTGCAAAACATGACTGCTGGCTACTCCCTCACACTGTACACAAAAACCAATTTGAAATGGAAAAAAGACTTGCATACAAGTCTTAAAACCATAAAATATATAGAAGAAATCAGACAAAACACTCCAAGACCTGCACTGTAGAGACATCTTTTGGGACACATCTACAGGAAGAAATAAAATGTAGAAAAACAACCAGGTGGGACTACATCAAAACCAAAAGCTTCTGCGCAATGAAAGAGTCATTAACCAAAACACAGACACCCAAATGAATAGGAAAAAAGTTTTGGCACTCCATTCTACTGATAAGGGTCTGATTTCAAAGATCCACACAGAACTCAGGTGACTCAACAAAAACAGTGCACCGCTATTCAAAAGACAAGAGTTTAAAAGACAACTCTCCAAAGACAAAATACGAATCAGCTACAGGCATATGAAAAAGTGCTCAGCGCCACACAAATCAAAACCACAAGATAACACCTCACACAAGTAAGAAAAATTCATATTAAAAAATGAAAACAAAACCAAAAATGGACAAGTGCTGGTGAGGATGTGGGGTAAACGTGACAATTTCCATTGCTGTTGGAAGTTAAAGTGGTCCAGCTACTATGAAAATTTGTGTGGAGTACCCTCAAATTATTGAAAATGGAGCTACCATTTGATCCAGCAATTCTACTTCTGGGAATAAAAAAGTCATGTTATATTTATCAAAAAGACAAACTTAACTCATGTGACAACACGGATGGAACTAGGAGGAATCATGCCAGCTGAAAGAAAAAGATTAATATCAAATGGTCTTACTTATATGAAGGGTATAGGGAAAACAAGCAAACGAAAGGATAAGAAAAAATTAAAACTAACAAGCTGATGATAGAACTAAAGAACAAAGCAGGGGAAGAGGATGGAGAAGGAGAAGTGAGGGAAGAGATGAGCACCAGGGATAAGGATGATGGCTAATAGTTGACATGGTGGTGAGAGAACTACGAGATACATGATGATATAAAGAAAATATATGTAATCAATATATATATAGATATCTCTCTAATATAGATATCAATACATATATGTTAAAACAAATTTGGTTTGAGAAACTAATTCAAATGTTCTGCCCATCTTCTTTAAAGCCAAAGATCATTTCTCACATGTACAAACTTGAAAATTATTTTCTTCTCTGCAGGAGTTAGTAAAAATAACTCAGAAATTAAAATTACATAATTCCTCAGTTTCTTCAAAAATACTGGCCAAATAGCTATTAGTTGAACAGTAGTATATATGACCAAAAGTTTAACTGAAAATCAAAAGAGTTCTATTTCTGGGTTTGTCTTTGCATTTACCTCCGGAAGGTTACTGTGTGACAATCCACTGGAAAAACTGCTTATAATACTCTAACGGACACTACTCAAATTTTGACATTGCTACCTAGAATATTGGGAAACTAGAATGAGATCAAAGTTTAATAGTGTATGATGAAGCATGTATGCTTTAAAGCTGTAAAGTTTGTTTAAACACTCTACTTCAATGTTTCCATGTGTCTAACTTCCAAAGGGGACAACTGGTATTCAGCCAGAAGGATCCTGACCTATTTATGTGAGTAAAATAAATTTGTTTTTAATTTATTTCACCTGAATCTCTCTCCCTAAAGAATGTTTCCAGGGAAGACTCATCTATTTATGTCTTCCCTCAGAGGAGAAATGTTTGTGGTCCCAGCAATGCAAACCACACTACTCTCCTCTCCTATGTAAGGATTCCAAGTGGCATCTGGACCAGGTGTACAACCACCCAACCCTGCAGTCTCTCCAATGGAGACAGGTTGTGAATAGACTCAGATCCTTTGATTTTTCTTTTTTACACCATCTAAAACTTTTCAGATATTCCCCCATCTCAGAAAAACCCTAATGAAGTGACAATTACCTTATCTCACTGTGTGAATCTGGTATTCTAGTCCACAAGAAAGAAAAGCTACAATTGCACTTGATGGTGAACTTATCAGTGTTTAAATAATGGCTCAATTCTCTGATTCAACTAAGGTTTTCTTAACAATGAGGATTCATAAAATATCTAGAAACATGCTTTTTAGATGACAAAGTTTACAGTTTGGCTCTTTATTGAAAAGAAACCAAAAGTGTTAATGTTCTGTCACCTAAAAGTATAGAAATCTTGTGTGAGTTTATATGACACCCAGTTCACAGTCAGGAGAGTACAGCAGCTGATGCAATGGCTTCTGTTCTAAAAACTAAAAACTAGGATGTTGCAACTCTATTACAGTTTAACTAAAATGTTCCAAAAAATATATTGAGAATGAATATATGAAAGGTCTGAGGACATTTTTATGTTATAATGAAATGGTTATCTGTAAAATAAAATGGCATTAAAGGATGTGGAAAAAAGTATTAAAGGTCTAAGAC
Source organism: Uropsilus gracilis (assembly GCA_004024945.1). Classification (NCBI taxonomy): domain Eukaryota; kingdom Metazoa; phylum Chordata; class Mammalia; order Eulipotyphla; family Talpidae; genus Uropsilus; species Uropsilus gracilis. Next base: position 37,043 of record PVHY01009272.1, on the reverse strand, counting down.
AGGCATCTTAAATATATGTATTTGGTCAGATGGCTATCTCAAAGTTTCTTTCAATTGTTTCATATTAGTAGTATGCCATGTAAGCCCAACATCGATTTTCACACCTGCAAATTGGCTTAATTTTTTCTAATTCCCCCTTTACTGACCTGTAGTGAAAAGGAACAAAGGGTCTCTAAGTCCCTGGCACTCATCTACGCTTAGGTTTTCTGGACTGAGAAAAATCTAATCTTGTTGACATAGGAGAAACTTTAAAAATTAGATCAGCTCAAGGCAAAGAAAATCAGAACACCAAGGACACATATCATCTCCCTACCACACACCCCCTCTAATGGAGCCCTAGAGCTGCCCTCCACCCTTAGCACTATAAGTAAGACACTTGCTGTGTTTCTGATTTCCTGATAGCTGTCACTGGTGAAGATCACAGTCCTCAGGAAAATCTGGAGGGTGGGTTTAGCCACAGCATGACTGCCGAAAAGGGGTGCCTGTGGGGGTCACTGGGAAGGCACACATGAGAACACTAGCCAGAGAAGACACATGCAAGTAAGACAGCAGGAAAAGATAAGATACTGATAAACTAGAAACACTGTAATTAAATTATGGACAAAAGAGGAAATGGGAAGGCAAGTTGGAAGATGGAATGAAGTAAAGGATGTGAAAATCAGCAGCTCAAATATAGGAAGCTGTGAAGTTAGAAGGGGGGGGAATGGGAGATCATAGGCTTGCATTGGGAATGGTTTTTATCTATGCCTTAAGTTGTGTCTTGAAAGGAAAAAGGAAATCATAGAAAGAAAAAGAACTAGCAAGACCCGAGGGACAAGAGTGCCAGCCCTATGGCCTGTGATGAAGATGTTCCCAGTTGTTCGGGAGATAGTGCTGTGTGCAGGCCTGGCAGAACAGGGAGGGTGGAGGCTGCAGGGAGTGCCTGGTTGGGGATGCAGGGCTCAGGGCAGAGGGAGATGTTGGAGCAGGTGGGGATGGAAAAACATGCCTCTGGGTCCCAGTGCCCACTCTGCTGGGAGGTGCACTACATGGCCTGCTGTTAGGAATCACATGTGGGAAAGAAGAAGAAATGAGACAGAAGAGATTGATAGTGATCTGTGAGGTTAGTTCACAGAACAGGGATCCTGGGAAGCATGTCCAGCTTCAACTTTAAAGAAGTTATTTATGCCCCTTATATACCCTGGCAGAGAAACTATCACAATGGGTGAATGAGGAAGTAGCAACCATTTTCCCAAGTGGGCAGGTGTACAGGTGATAACTGGAGAATTTACCTTTGGGGTTAACAGTCATTACTAATAGGTCATATGTCTCTTGGGACATTCCAAAAAGATTAGAAGACTGTGTCACAGGTGAGAGACCTGCTATCGACCACCGTCTAGTGTGCCAGAGGGAGTGAGATTAGACAAAAAAAGTTCTTTTAATCTCATAGTGCATCTCTCATCTCGTTTCCACATCTCAGCCAACCTGAGGCATTCCTATCATTCTCAAAGATGTTGGGACAAGCCAGCTGCCCAGCAAGGCAGAGACCATGCTGAGAAGTGAGGCTACAGAAGGTAGTCCTGGGTTCAACCCCAGGTGTCTCCTGAGCAGGGAGGCCCAGGTGCAAAGACCTCAGTTCACTGGGAACTCGGCTGCTGGATTCTGTAGTCAAGAAAGGGAGGAAGCACACCATCCCCTGGTGGTAGACACGGACTGTAATTCACCTGCCATAGGTCACAGACAACAAGCACTCAGGGCTTCTGTACAGATGTTTTTATTGAGGATGAGGGTCACGGTGAGTTGTGAGCCAGGATCTGCTCTATCCAGGGTATGAATGCAGAAATACGAGTCACCACAAAAGGTCTGTTGGTAGAGTCTCTTAAATGACTAAAGGATATGATACTCGCCAAGGTCCAGACTCCATTCTTTGGGCAGACCAGGGAACCACCATAGTCACCCTGTGGAAGGAAAAGGGTGTATGCAGACTGACTGTGTGGCAGAACCCTGGAGACAGACGTTACTCATCATGTGTTGCTGAGAAATGCTGGGTGCTCTGTGCTTAGCAGATACACCATTTCAATGGCCGCCCAGCTGTACTCTGGCTTTGATGCTGGGGAGCAGCAGGGGCACTGGTGTCTGTCCATCAGCTGAAATAGCCAAGCCAGGGCATCCCCCCCCAAAGTGCAGAGCATAGGGAGAATACCCCAGGCCTATGCAGACTATCAGGGAGTTGGTATTGGTGCTGGTGCTGCCTCCATGGGCACAGATCAAGGGGAGAGGACACCCAGATCTGGGACAAGGAGTCAGTTACCTGTCAATGGGTCACAGCCTTAAGAGGATGAGGTCAAACAATACATACCAGGGTAGGGCTGGCACCTCTGCGCTGAGCACAGAACATGACATCGAGGCTGTAATCTCTCCAGTAGCCCTTGCAGTTGTTATTGTTAATGATAGTCACTGTGGCCTCCTGTAACTTGTTGGGGTACACAGTGCCTGGAGACAGAGACATAGCTGGGTCAGGACCCTCACCTCCTAACCCACCTTTGCAGAGGAGATTGGAGATGCCAGGTAGCCATCTCTGATCCCACTTCTTTCAGCAGCACTAGATCCAGGACCACATTCCTGCAAGCATAGACCTCAGAGCACAAGAATTCACTGTCCTTGTGAGTCCATGCCGGGCCGGCCTGTCAGTGCTTCAGTTCAGACCATGACACAGCCCTGCCTGCCTGGCCAGGTTGGCCTGCATCCACCAGCCTGGCTTAGGAGGCTAGCTGGACTGATTCTTCCTCCCCAGGGATGGGGACTCTCCTCTGACTGCAGACTTCATGCTGAGATAATAGGAGCTCCCTCCCTTCCTACCCCCCTTTGCCTGCTAACCTACAAAAACTGGCCTGGGAAGAACTCAGGGTGCTGGGAACACAAGAGCGCAGAGTTGCCCTGAAGTGAGGCAGAACTGGTCTAGACTCTGAAGCCTAAATCTAACCTGGATCCTGATACTCATTAGACCAGATGGTGGGTGTAACCCAAAAACTAAACCTGTGGTCACTGAGGATGGGGGACAGGGACTGAGTGGGACAGGACTACGGCACGGAGCTGTGTCTACAGAACCCAGTAGCTCAAGGAAAGCACAATCTCATGTCAATGCATTAGAGCAGGTTTTGCACACAGTGTAGTACAGACGTGGACACAGTCAAGACTTGCTCACATTTGCATGAAACACAAGTAGGTGTTCCCAGTTCTTCTGCCTGCCTGGTGCTACACCACCTCCCAAGGAGCCAGACCGTGGTCACTCACCATCAGAGTCAATAGAACCAAAACCCATAATTTTGCATAAAGACCAGGGTAGGAACTGGTCATCCACAAGGGGCAGGAGAATAGGGGACACTTTGCTGTTGAAATGAACCGCCGAATTCAGTTTCAGCAGGGTGATGTCATTATACAGAGCAGAGAGGTTGAGCTTGGGGGGATTAAAGACCTGTGGGTGAGAAGCAGGAGAAAGTGTTAAAAGGATGAATCCCTGGTTTCCTATGTTTCTGGGGACAGATATGAGGGGATAAGGAGAGCAGTGAGCCATTCTACTGGCTCCTGTCAAGCTCTGAAGGGGTGTCTCCCTCCTCCTACCCTCAAACCCTCATCTGTCTCCAAAGCCATCTCAAAATGGTCTGGCACACCTGGGCAATTCTCCTTATTTGGATGTCACCAGGGGACTGTGTGTCATGCAGCCCGACCAGAACCCAGGAAGATGTCCTAGAGAGAGCAGGTGGGTTAGAATGTATAAGGAGGGGCCACTCCCCTCCCTTTTCCCTAGGTGCCCTGCTGGGCCTCACATGATATTGCAGTGAGCAGCGGTGATCACCCAGTTACTGCTGATCAGGGAGCCCCCACAAATGAGGAATCGAGTGCCATTCTGTAGGAAGATGGGTCAACATTGACAGAACATCAGTCACACCATCTGTATTTGAAATGTCACCCTAAAGGGCCAATACCTAGTGTGATCCCACTCATGTTCAGTGTCCTCACCAGCAGTAACACATGCCAGGGCCAGGTGCCAGGACGAGCTTCCTTCCCATTGATGATCTTGGGCCTGATACTCAGCTCCAGGAGACTGGCAGGTTCCCCATGGCCTGTGGGTCGCAGTTGGGAGGGTGAAAGGGGTTGAGTTTAGTCAGTCTGCAAAAACTGGTTGTAATCTCAGCCAACATAGCTCCTCAGCACAACTCCACAACCTGGCTCCCCTGCATCTAGATTGAAAGATAGCCCCCTGCCTGCTGTCCCTGGTCACCTTCCAGGGAAGCTGAGGGACAGGCAGCTCCATCTGGGTTCTCCTGTCCAGGGGAGCAGGCACAGGCTGAAAAAATTCCTTGCCCCATATATCCTGCTGGGAACCCTCAGCCCCCCTGAGCACCCCTGGATCATTTCCCCAAGAAACGGGGAGTAAGCACTGCTACCCTCACAGACACAACTTGATGAGTCTGGTGTGGACAGAGGTGGAGATGAAAAACAGACACCTCTAAGGCCATGGATAATTCTCTCTTTTAATCACCATCCTGTGGAGTGTGACAGTTTTTACATGCAACTCTGGACCCAACTGAATTTCAGGGGCTCAAATTGCATAATGTCAGTATTTCTCAAGTATTTAATAAGATGTGTCTCAGGTAACTGCCAGAAAGAGAACATAATGTGACAGAAAACAGAGATGATACCATCCATAACAAGGGGGACACACAGGGTTCCCTGTATGTGCAGAACCCAAGAGCTTGTCAAGACACAGGATCCTCAGCAGCTCCCAGGGGTGAGGACTCACCACAAGAAGAGAGATGGAAGAAAGATTCACTCCTCTCTCCAGCCAGGCATGCTTCAAGTTAGAACATGCCCTGCCCAGGGCACAAAGACATGGCACGTCACTCCCTCAACATGGTGTCCCCACATACAGCCTCCTCCTCATCTGATCTTATAATCATGAAAAATCCTCTAGAAGGGCCCAAGAGAAGTTCATCCTACAAAGTGTTTCCTAGTCAGGGAGTCAGGGAGCCAGGCCCTTTGGGGAGGAACCTGAAATCTGACACATGCTGACGAGGCAGGGGGTTAATTAAGTACCTTGGGAGGGCCAGAGCCAGGGGACTAGACCCCTGCAGAGCCAGATGCTCTGTTTTTATCACATGAGGAACCTGTGGGACCGGGGCCAGAAATGGAGGCAGGGTCTCAATAGGGACTCCTTCACAGGATAGGAGAGTAAGCGGGGGAGGGGTGCCCTTGATACTGGATGTGTCATAGAAACACATGGGTCAGATTCAGGATAGGTTACATAGCCTGAATCCTGAGTACAGACACCTGACATTGTGCATTTGTTTTTGTTTTGGGATCTAATCAGTTAGCAGTGTAACACTACAAATAGATCATTATGAGAATGTTTGGAGTTCACCCTTTCCTGATTATCTGGCCACACCTGACCCTCTTTCTGGGTTCCATCCACTGAGGCCCAGGTAATTGTACTCCACATTTGGCACAGCCCTGAGACTCAGAAGCACTGCTCCCCCTTTGCAAGGCAGGTGAACTGTCTGCTCTAAGACGGGGGTAGAGAGGAGCTCAAAGTCCCTGGGTTCCACCCCAGGTCTCACTCCAACACACCCCTCCTTCCTCCAGAGTGACCTGATATTGAGTCTCTATGGGCAAAGGAGCCTCCCTAGGCTTCACCCAGTCTGAGAAGGTCCCCAGGCAATGACACTCACCTACGGAGACCCCGAGGAGGATGAAGCAGGAGAGGAGCCAGAGGAAGGTCATGGTGCTGTTGTCAGGTCATGAGAGGCAGCTGATCTAGGACCCCTTTTACATCCCTTATGAGCCTAAATCCCGCCCAGTCCCTATGTCCTTTGCTTAACTGAGGGCATTCCTCCCCATGGTCAAACCTGTCCAGGACTTATTACAACCTTGGTCACCCCAGCACCAAGGAAAAGGGCAACTCTATGACTCATTGTCCCCATCAACCAGGCAATGCCTGGGGAAGCATCCCAGCTGTGGGCCCCGGAGGCCCTGATTCTATCATGCAGGTAGCAGGTGTTCCACAGAGACTCATGGACAAAGGATAATCACCCAGTGTTCTGTGTCACCCAGAGCCAAGCAAGCACCCAACCCTCTTTCTCACTGCACACCATGCTCCTGGGACCTCGGTTGTTTACTATCAGCTCAGGAAAATCCCTGAAGCAATGGAGAAACAGAAGCTCAGAATCTTAAGAATGTCCCAAGAACCAGCCTGGACAGGCAGCCCTATACACATGAGCAAATAAATGTTCTGCTTCCTGAGCCTAATTCTTTATTTTTCATTGTTCATAAATTAATTGACATGCTATTTAAAGTATTAGTTTCCATGTGGATTTCCCACTTGGAATAGTAGAAAACAGTGTGACTTCAGTAGAGACTTGGCTGGAAACTTCTCAGCAAGGAGCACCAGAAGGGTCCAGAGTTTTGGAGACTTCAAGGAGAAGGAGAGGGGTGCTCCTGGTAAAATCAGGTAAGAAAACTAAACCAACAAAACAGGGTACTTAACTAAACTTTCAAACAGGAGCAGCTGGCTTTTTAAACTCAGCCATTGGTCAGGTTTGTCCCAAACCACACAAGTTTTAGCAAGACCAGACTGTCTTAAGAGGGGGAAAGAACAGATTTACTCATTAAAAAACAAATTAATCAAAAGTCACTGAGCATATAATGAATCCCCTTTGATTATTTTACCAACCAATTCAGTCTCTAGTCTGCAAACTGCACATGGCTCTTTCAGCCATGTGTGTCCAAAAAATGGTGGCTGTCCCACTTCAAGCCAGATTGAGAAGCCAAGACAACATCATTGATCTTCCCCCAAAGGAACAGCTATTCACTACATGCCAAAGAAACCAAGATGGCACATCACTCCTCCTTTAAAAGTGGAAGTTTCAAATCTATTGAAGAAATCAAGATGGCATTGTTGATCCTCCTCCAAAATGTGCCACTCCAGAATTCTTTCAGCTTCAACTCGAAAGTGGCTTGTAACCAGCAAGAGCAACCACTTCAGATGTCTCATAATGAAAACAGCAACATAGCAAGTTCTCTTTGAACTTGAAACTGAATTCCCAAAATTCAGTTTCAAAATTGAGCCAAGTTTTCAAGTACCACATTTCCAAGTCAACTTACACAAGACAAAAGTTTCTTCAACATGCTTCACTGGGCCCCTCATCAGCCCGGGCTTGGTATAGAAACCCACTGTGTGGTTTTCTTCCCTGCCCTGCTGCCACACATGGTAGTGGTAGCACCTAGACCTCCAGCCTCCCCGCTGTTCCCCTGCTCTCCCATCTCTGTGCCTTTCTCTCTCTCTCTTTCTCTCCCTCCCTCTCCAGCCATGCTTTCTTAAATACCCTCTGTTATCAGGAGAAGCCTTGGCCTCCCTTATCCAAATCTCCACCCACCAGGATACAATGCCTGCTATCTCAATGCAGCACCACCATGTGGGGCCACAAAACCCCAGTTTCACCACTGAACCTTTATCACTGGGACAAAGACCTTATATAACATCAACAAATTCAGGGGAAGAGGTCGGAGACCATGCACAGGAGAGGTGGGAGGGAGGGGTAATTCCTGTCCAACTAAACCTGGTTGGAGAAGTTTCTGGGAATCTGAGGTTGGATCAGAATACAAAGTGGTAAAGATTTAAGAGTGGCATCTTAACTTTAATGTTCATAGTAGGCTGTATAAAGCCAAACAGTAATTTTCTCATTTGCAGAAAGTGGGCTGTGTTCTAATACTTCCTTTACTAAATTGTAATAAAAATGCATGAAGGCAATGTAAATCCCTGGGCACTCCTACACACTCAGGTTTGCTTAACTGAGAAAAATCTAGTCATGTCCACCCTGCTAAACATTGTCAGATATTATATGTGCTCACTACAAATGAAAGAGATTTCACGGGGGTCCAGAGCAGTCTCCCCATTCCAAGTGCCCCTCATGGTGTGGCCCTAGGTCTGCCCTGTCCCCTCAGGACCTGCGAGGATTAACCTTGCTTTGTTTCTCATTTCCTCATAGTCATTGCTGGTGGCAACGGAGAATCCTCAAAGCAACCTCAAAGTGGGTCCACCACAGCCTTGCTTCTGAAACGTGTCTGTGAAGGGCTCAGGGGAGACCTAGGGGAGACCCAGGGATTAGGGGAGACCCAGGCAAGACCCAGGGCTCAGGGGAGACTTAAGCCAGTCAGACACAAAACAAGAACACAGAAACAATGAAACTTTGATTAATCATAGACACTCTGAGCACAGGTTGGATGAAAGTGAAAAAGAGAAGGGAAATCATAAAATAGCATACCGTCAAGGCCATGAAAATTCTGTGTATCAGCATGTGAGGTAGCTGTTGACTTGGGAAGGAATTACAGAGCACAGGCTTTATAGAGAAAGAATATTGTGGCTTGGGGTAAGTGAACTGGTCATACAGGCTGGGGAAACAGCCCAAAGGCCCTTTTGCCACACTTGCATTCAGTTAAGTCTGACAAGAACCAGACTGCAGGTGAACTCTATCCCATCCTGGTAACCTGATAAAATCCCAAATAAACACAGTGGATGGGATGAGTAATGTCTGTGGAGAATATTAACACTTCTCCCTCCTGCACTCCCTAGACCCTCTTTCTGGGGTTGCAATCTTGTCCCCTTGTGCTGAGGACACCTGAGATGGGTGAAAAGCGAATGACCAACCTGGGGGTCTCCAGGCTGGGGAATCAACTACCCAGTGCTCAACGAACTGGCACTTCCCACATGGACCCAGTGGAGGATGATTATTGAGACATTCTGAGCCTGGTGTCCAATGGGCTTGCACTGGAAGCATGGCCCTGGTGGTACCTGGCCTCCTAACAGAGTGGCCAGGACAAGCTCCTCTGAGTAAGCCTTAGGAGTGGCCTCATCTGGCAATGCTGGGAAAGTAGGGCATGATTTATAGAGAGAGGGATGGGAGGGACATTGGGATCCTCAGACTGGTTGTCATTGCGCTTGCAGACATTATCTCAGTCACAGAGTGTTCAATCATTGAATGTTTCTGGCATCTCCCGAAAATGAGGTCACAATGCAGCTAGGCAGTATTGCAAAAGAAAACTAGACACTTGGGCCAGAGAGCTTGCTTCAGATCCAAGGTCTGGAGGGAGGCAATAGGCCTCCAGAGGAGGGGGGTCAAACAGTGAAACAATTCAAGGAGATCATCAAAAATATTGTTTCCAGGCCATCATCTCCACTGTTTTCTTTGTTTTGTATTTTTCTTCTTTTTTTAAAAAATCAAGTTGCTTCCTAGGGAAGCAGTCCTGCAGCAGAAAATGTCTTTGGCCAGGATAACACACCCTGTGTGCTTTTTGTCACAGCCTTTGATGGGAGATGCTGTCCATCAGGGGGCAGCAACACCTCGCTGCCAGCCTCTGAAATGGCAGTAGGAAACTGCTGTTCAGGAGGCGATGAGGTAGGTATTTGAACAGTCCTCACTCCTGCAGAGGCATAAACAGCATTCCTTGATAAGAAAAGGATGTCCTCTGTTCCTTTTCCCGTGTGTGCATACACACATCTGTGTTTGTCTGTGTGGGTAGGAGCCTGAGTCATTGGCCTCATCCTGTGTTCTTACCTTATTCCCATTCTACCTCTTCTTGACAAGCTGCACTTATCAAGTGCACTCCTAGCAGCCAGCTCTGAGGTGCTTTTTGTTGCAATGCTATCTAAAAGAGAGTACATCTCCTTCCCAGAGATGATGGACACACAATATCTCAGGGATGAAAGAAATATTATTATATTACAGATAACAAATTAGTATGATATTGAGAAATTCTTCCACTTTTCCTCTGATGAAACTCTAAGTGATGCCCAGATGCACAGAGGACTGCAAAACTAAGCAAGGCGAGAGACTGATATTAAACCAGTCTACCTCTGGGGTCTTAAAACAGCAATAATGGGACTTATTTACATGCAAGGGGAAACCAAGAGTCTCAGAGACCACAAATAATCTCACCCCAGTCACTGTCCAGTCTCAAAGTTCTAAAACACTACCAATAAGGTGTCCTCACACCCCTCTAGATCCAAAGCAGCCACACCACACACAATCCAGTTTCCTTAAGTTCAACGCCTCCTTCCATGGAATCCCACAGATCCCAAGATTCCAGCCAGCCTCTTTTCACAGAGGTTCAAAACCAAACATCAGCATTTAAGTTTCTCAAAACTTTTCCTCTTCCCTGGGATGCCCCTATCCAGGGACACTGAGCTTCAGGGCTAAAGTCTGAAAATTGGTCTTTCCAGGTTGATGCTCAAAAATGTACTCCTGGGGCCGAAACCCATGATGGTGTTTCTTCTTTCACTGCTTCTGTGCAACCTTTTATATTCTCATGCCAAGCCTGAGGCCATAATTTTAGTGTGATAGGCTGAATTTGGGGGACTGGTCCCATCTTTGTAATAAAGATGCAGCTTAGTGGAAGACATTACTCTGGGCAGAGGCTCAGAAAAGCATGTGGAAGGAGGGTACAGCCTAGTGAGAGAAGAGCACAGATTTGAGAAGACACAGAATGAGAGAGCCCATAAGAGTACATGCAAGGAGAAGGATATACATAAACCACACCAGAGAGCAGGCGAACAGAATGAGTGTCATGTGGGTGCTCTGCTCAGCCTGGCCTAGATGGGTAGAAAAGGAAAGACATGAGCTTCGGGAAACCTGGACTTGGTGTTGGCCAGACCTGAGGTAAAGACTTGGTAATGTTTGTCCCTGAAGAGAAGGGGCTTGCTGGAAACCTAGATTTGTTGTTGACTGAACTGGAGTGAGGTGTCCAGGGTCCTGGCATCCCTGGGGACTCTTAGTTTCTTATCCTCTCAGTAATAAATCCTGTTTCTGTTCATCTAGTCCAGGACTGCTGTGATGTGCCAGTGGACAGCCCTGGTAGTGGTGAGTTGAAAGAATATTTTTTCCTTGTGACACGTTGTGAGGTAATTTGCCTGACTCTCACCTGCTAATAGAAGAAGAAATCTTAGTAACATCTGCCCCTGATGAGAGAACAGGTTGGACGTGGTGTTGGCCTGTTTTAGGTTGTTCAGGTTACTGACTGGGGTGAGGCATCCAGGGGTCTGAGTGGCCCAGCTGACGATTGGCTCCTTCTTCTCTTGTTAATAAATGCTGCTTCTGTTTACCTGGTCTTGCAGTGCTGACAGGCAGGTGAATGGACCAGGTAGTGGCAGGTTTAAATACTGACTTTTTCCTTATGAGGCAGTTTAATTTGCCAGCCCTCACACACTAACATGAGGATCCAGTACCCTAACATCACAGCAGAAGCCCAAGGGATCCCACTGTTTCTTCTCTCCTACCTGCTCTCTAATAAGAAAAGAATAGAACAGAATCCCCCAAGATGAAAAGGGCACTGGGAGATGGAGGAGCCTGCCCTCCAAATCATGAGCTGGAAGGGCACTGATGAGGTATTGGTTCCCAGAAAAATAATTCAGAAGTGGACCAGGAGCAAGGGGAACTCAAGATGGGCAAAGACCGAGACCCCAGATGGTGACTCAAGGTCACCAAGCAAAGTCAGTAACCACAATGCACTAAGAGCAAGAGCAGCGGGTAAGTGATAGCTGAAAATGGGGCATAATCCTACAGAAAAACTGTTGCATGGGAAAACTCACTGTAAGCAGAAGCAGAGGGAGATAAACAGAGAGAGAGAAAGAGACCTCATGGACAGATGGGGCAGGAGGGCAGAAGGTGTGAATACCGTGTGCGCCAGGTGCTATGAATGCAGGATGAAGCAGAGAGCCGGAGATAGAATGAAAACATGGGAGTGAGGTGGAGAACGATGCTATAAACATATGTAAGATCTGTAAAACTTAGGAAGGAAAAACTGTGGAGTTGTAAGAAGCAGCCTCCAACAGACAGCCCAGAAGTGGGAAATATCCCCAGCTAGGACCCAGAACCCAGAGGGTTCTTCTCAGCAGGAGACTCCCCAGACCAGGAACTTAGGGTTATCACCACACCCAAGACCCCTGGCCAGAGCACATCCCACTGGGCTCTCAGTGAGCAGGTGAACCTACTGCCCAAAGGTTAACGGGCCAGTGGGCACACATGATCCCACCTGACTGACAGAACTAAGGGGGCTGATATCAGCTGGAAGGACATTTCTATTGTCAATATTCCGCGCTACCACTGCAGTCCACAAGAAAGCGCCCTCTGTCCGCGGAGATTTTACCATGTCCCAGAGTCTCCCCTTCCAGTGCACTGCGGCAGGATCTGGGTGAACTGGAAAGTGGGGAGGAGACCAGGGTCACCCGGGGTCTTTGTCCTGCAGGGAGTCCATGCAGTCTCCAAGACTGCGGACGGTGGGGTCCTGTACGTTTCTGGAGAAGCTAGTAACTTGGTCTCCGAGTGCCCTAGCGTGGCTGCAATAGGACAGAGCCCTTCTCCAGGGGTAGCCTTGTCTACATTTGAGGCCTTCAGGAACCAAGACCCAGGCTGCTGTCCCTCTGCTGTAGGAGTGTCCCAGCACCAGCGAGGGGGAACCTGGAAGTCGCGATCCCCGGCTGCAAAACTGGAAGTGCAGAGCTGGGGTGAATTTGCTCCCCTGGAGACTAAGCAGGGACAATCTTCTTTACATCTCTTTGTGTCACCTGTCGCCTGGAACCCCAGCAGAAGCTGCTCTTCGAAGGCGCCAACCCCATGGGCTCTGACAGGGCTCATTTCTGCTTTCTCAAGGCAAAGTCTCTGCTTCTCAGCTGTCCCGCCCCCCCCCACCCCTGCCTTCTGCAGACTGCCCTGGGGTCCAGCTGCCTCTCCAGGATGTCCTGGGCCTGCACTGGACTGACAGCTTCTCGTGGACAAAGCTGTGTCCGGTTTCCCATGCTCTTCCCGCACCCGAATAACCCCGGTACTCAGTGAGTATCTGCAGTGTGAAGGTCAGTGGTGGCCAGATCACAGGGAGGATGGGGGCCTGTGAACGATAGACAGTGGGGGGCCATGTGGTTGGGGTCGGAGGGGAGGGGGGTCAAAGGTATGGACTGGTGACAGGGGTGGGAAAATGGTGCCTTGGGTGTGGCTGGCAGTGGGCGGATGGGGGTCCAGGTACGGCGGGGCATCAGGGGGCGGGCCTGGAAGGAAGGACGCACAGTTACTGAGGTTAGCACGTGAGGTCATGCTCCTGTTCTCAGGGAGGTGACTAAGATGCTCACAGCAGCTGAGTCAGCAGTGACCTCCAGCTATGGTGCAGGGCCCTATGGGTCTGCTGGGACCTGGGTCCAAATGGCAGGGACACCTCCTTTGCCAGTGCCTAGCTCACTACGGAGTCTGAAGGGTTGAGGACTGTCTCTCTGAGGCCTCAGGGGTGCAGGGCCTGTGCAGGAGCCCCAGTGGTGGGCGGCTGAGGGGCCAGGTCTCTAAGACCCGCCCTATAAGGTAGAAGGAAGACTCCTACACTGTGGAGAAGCAGACAAGCAGGAAAGCTTTGCTGAAGTCTGAGGGGCGGCAGTTTCCAGAGAAGAGGAAGTGTAGGTGGAGAACAGGGTTCCCTCTTCTCTCTGAACCCTTTCCTACTCCTGCTCAGACCCTGCCCTTCCTGCCCACCTGTTAGTCCCTGGCCCTGCCCAGCCAACCCGCAAACCTATCAGCTTCTTGCCCCACTCACCTGCTGGCTGTGAGCTATTCAGCCAACCTCCTCAACTGTCACTGCCCCTCCCACCTCCTCCTTCCCCTCTCCCACCTGCTTGCTCTGCTCTGCTCCACCTGGCTGTCCAGTCCACACACTGGCTCACTTAGAGCAGTTCCTGCTCACCTCCTAGCCCTTCCCATACCTCACCCACCACCTTGCTCTGCCCTGTCTCAACTCAATGTGAACTGGTTAGATCTGACCCCAGCCCCACCCCACCCAACTGTCCACCTGCTCTCTACAACAAAACCCCAACTCTACTGTCCATTGCTCTGGAAGGTCTGGTGACACTGCTCTTGTCACCCCACTTGGCACCAGTCCCTGGGCCTTTGACAATGTGTCCAGGGGTGACTGCTCAGAGCTCAGAGCACAGGCCCTGCTCCCCTCCATGGAGAATGGTCATAGTGGTGGACAGAGATTTCCCATGGCCTGCAGTGCAGGGGCCTCTCAGCATGCAGAGGGGTGCTGGACCTGGAGCATCGTTCCCGATGATGCCCAGGGCTGACAAAGCAGGCCCAGAAGGAGAGTCATCCCCACCTCACACAGGTAGGCAGGGCCCCCAATACCTCCTTCCCGTGTGAGGAAATCTGGTGAGGGATGCCCTTGGGACTCAGGGCAAATCAGGGCTTGGAACTCCATACTTCAGCATGTGCAGGGAGAACTGTGAGGTCAGGTGAACCCAGGTCACTGAGGGGGTGGTTGCCATGTCCACCCAAGGATGGCCCTGCTGGATCCCCTGTGATACCAATGCAGTCATAGGCCCTCAATCCAGGGTATGGGTCCTGCATCTTGGGGCATGAAGGCTACTGCCTGCTGGGACACTTCTCAGGGTCCTGCCCTTTGCCTCAGGAGTGGCTTCTCTACGTCCCTCCAGGGTCTTGTGGGGAACCTTCCTGCTCTTTTGGGTCATTGGGGCTGGGGTCCAGATGCACAGCTGGCCAGTGGGTAAATGACCCCAGCTGTCCCCATTATGGTGCCATCTGGGTCCTCAGGGTAGCTTCTGGGGCAGGCCTTGGGGATCCCTCTACAGCAGCATGTGGGCCTGTTGCGATTTGGGGGGACCTGTGGAGACCAGTGTCAACTCCACTGGTCCTGGCCCAGTCATATCAACAAAATTCCTGGCATTACTGTGCTCACAGGAGTTGGCGTGTCCTTCTTGTCCCATCCGGTTGCCACCTTAGATGGGCGCCTGCTCATCTCAGCATTCAGCTTACATCTGTGACCTGCCTGGGGTCCCTCCAGGACAGAAGTGTCATTTCACACAGAAACAACGCAGTGTGGACAGATCCCCTTATACATGGGCAGCCCTGCTGGCACCACGCGAGTGGTTCCTTTCCTGGGCCCAGCAGCAGGGAAGGGTTTATAACCAGCCAGGGTAGAGTCTGGGGGCACGCATCGGCAGTGAGACGGGAGTTGGCCCCATGCACCCCAATGTGGCACTTGTCCTGAAGCAGCATCCACACACTTGCTAACAACACACACAACAGACTTTACTAAACAAAAGGAAAATTCAAAAATCTATACACAAGAGAGAACAACAGTTTAGGTCTGCTCTCCCTCCCCCAGCTGTGGGGTCACGAGCTCAGGGACTCTAGTGGCCTTGGGTTCACCTTGGGTTTCCTGTCTCAACCCTAGCTGGGGAGGATGAGCAAGGGACCCCGGTGGCTTTGGGGTCACCTTGTGTTGCCTGTGACTCCCCCAGTGGTAAAATTAACTTGGTGGCCTTGGAGGTCCCCATGGGTCAACTCTGCTTCCCCCACTGGGGTTCAGGGAACCTGGTGGCCATGGTAATATTCTGGCCAAGCTGGCCCCTGAAGAGCCATGTTGGAATCAGCTGCTCCAGGGGCTGTGTTTTAGTAGTGGTGTGTATTCCTGGGTCCCCAGCTGCATCTTTTGTTGTGGAGATGGAATCTCAAATACTTCCAGCCCTCCAGAGCCCCGAGGGGCCTCAGGAACTATGGGGGCAAGAATGTTCAGTTTCACCAGGGTCTCCTGGCTCCCAGCCTAGGCCACCACCTCATCCAAGCGGCCTTCCTCTCTGAGGGCCTGAGGCCTAGAGTCCATCCTCTCATGCCCTTCTAGGTGCCCTGGGGACAGACCGAATCCCAGCAACCTTGGGGTGCCCAATCCTGAGCAGCCAGGTCCAGCCCCTATTTCCACTGGGTCTGGCCCAGGTCAAAGGCGCTCCTGGTATCAACCACCTGTGAACTTTTCCCCGGGCACTTCTTCCCCCAAGAAGGGCAGTCCCACCTGCCTCTCACTTTCAGCCTCCATCTTGACTTTCCTGAAGCTCTTGAAGGGCCTTAAGCTGGGCCGTCCCTGGGTCTGGGTCACCGTGCCTCCTCCTTCTCCTGAAGTGAAAAAGACAGAGTGAAAGGTCTCTCTGGAGGCAAGAAGGTCTGCCTCAGCACTTGGGATCCCTCCATGTGTGGGCCTGACCATGACCCAGTCCCCCAGAGGATACCCCATGCTCATTCACACTGGCACCCACTCATGTGACTTCACTCATATACACCCATGGGAGGGATAGGACTGCCCAGGTCTCAGTGTTGGTCCATCCCACCAGCCCCCTGCTACTTCCTTGGGTTTCCTACCTGGCGGCTAGCATGGTCCTATCATGTGTCTAATATCTTCCCAAAGGATTTTTGGGGGGGCCTACGAGGATGTCATCCTGCCTGCTCAGGTCCTCCAGGTGACTGAGTAAAGTTAGCTTGTTTCAGTTGTGATCGCCGGTGACCAGAATCTGGGTTTTGAGTTTTAAGGGTGTAAGGTCACGTCTTGAGGTCCCTTACATGGGTGTCCTCCTCTGACACGATCCAGGGCCCATCTTGGTCCAGTGTCCATGCCAAGACCCTTTGGCCCAGTGACACCAACACAGCCCTAGGGCCTGGGAGCCTGAGTACAGGTAGGGCCCTGTTGGGGGCTCGGGAGCTGGGGCCTAGTGCAAGAGCTATGGGCTCATGAGCAGGGGCCTTAGGGTGTTATGTTCTTGGGGAGCTAGGGTTCAGGAGCTAAAGGCAGGGAGCTGGGGAGTTGTAGGGCCTGGAAGCTATGGGAACTGGGGGATCAGGGAACTAGGTGCTCAGAGATGGGGCTCAGGGTCCTAGGGTGTCAGGGAGCTCGAGAATCTGTTAGCCAAGGGCTGTGGGAGCTGGAGATCCGGGAACCTGGGGCTCAATGAGGGCTCAGCAATTGGGGACCCGGGAGCTGGGTGCTGACCTGGCCTCTCCTTCCTCCCAGCAGATGATTCTGAGCCTCCCTGTGACTCTTGATCCTTTACTTCCAGGTGCCCTGGGGCATGCTAGGACCCAAACCTGGGTTATCCTGGGGTGTACCCACCTACACCTAGTACCCTGACTCCTGCCAACCTCCCATGGGCTCAGGCTCATCCCCATTCAGGGGTATCTCCCACCTCAAAGCACTGGTCTGGTCCAGCTGAGTCCTCTGTCCAGGAGAGTACCCCAATGGAATTGGGTTCCCCTCCAGCAAACTGTCCCCCCTCCAGCTGGGGCAGATGAACTCAGGGACCCTGGTGGAATAGGGGACCATCTTGGTGGCCTGATCCTCTCCCAGCCAGGGTGGGATGAGCTCAGGGACCCCAGTGGTCTTAGGGTCCCTTTGGGTCATCTCTCTCTTCACTGCCTAGGAGGAATAAGCTCGGGTGGAATTGGGGTCCCTGGAGGTGTCCTTTTCCTCCTGTAGTTCGAGGGGGAAAGCTCGGGGATCCTGGTGACATTGAGGTTCCCTTCGGTGGCCTATTCCTCTCCCAGCGGGGGGCAGACATGCTCAGGGTCCCTGGTCACTGTGGCCTGACCCCCAGCCTCCTCTCCTGCCCCCAGCCGGAGGAGTAATGCTACTGAGGCCCTATAGGCTGGGGATTGGTTCTAGTTCCCAATGGACCTCAGGTCCTGTGGGGATGAACGTTCTGTTTCACTAAGACTGCCTACCTTGCTGAGGGCCTGAGGCAGGAGGGTCAGTACCTGTCACACCCGTCCTGGGTCAAACTGCACCAAGCACCCTCAGGCAGCCCAGCCCTGGGCAACTGTGACAGTGCCCTAATTTCACTACATCATGGTCCCAGGTGAGAGGTGCTCCTGACACCACCCTGCTCATTGGACTCTACCCCATGGACCTGTCTCTACTCCCATCCCTCTGCCCCAGACCCACCTGCCACTCACCTTCTGCCTCCACCTTGACCTCTGAAGGATCCTCTGCTCCAATCTGGCCCTGCTTCGGTCTAGGGGAAGCCTTGGCTCCTCTGTATCAGGGTAATTCCCTGAACATACCTCATCCTGGGGTGAAAGGAACACAAACTGGAGGGGCTCTCCCTAAGACAGGAGGGGTCAACACAGCCCTTGATATACCCCCTCCAGCCTGGACCTGGCCGAACCATCACAAAACCCTCTACAAGGATACCCTGCACTTTTTCACACTGGAGCTAACTCACTTAACTGACTTACCCACAACCCCAGAAGTGACAGGACTACTGGGCCTCAGTGAACTGGCTCATCCCACTGGAGCACTGCTACCTCGTTGGTCCTTCTGGTCGACTTGCAACAGGATCCTACCAGGCATCTCAGAACTGCTGATATGTGGTTCTGGTGGCCCCTGCAGGGCCAAATGTTGGGGCCCTAGTAATGCAACAAGACATTTTGCCTTCTCCAGGGCTTCCAGTCAAATGAGCTGGGCCAGTTTGTTTCAGGATGTGGCCACCTGGTGACTGGATTCTGGTTTCCGAGTTCCAAGGGTTGTGAGGTCATTTCCTGGGGGCCTCTTACCTGGACTTCCTCCTCTAATAAGATCCCAGACCCCAGCTTTGTCCCACATCCCCTGCCAGATTCTTCTGTCCCAGCTCCCAACCAAAACAGCCCCCAGGGCTCAGGTCTGTGTGTAGGCAGGGCCATACTCTGGACTTGGGGTTGGAGACTCAGATATCTGAGGGTTCAGGAGATGGGGGCTTAGGGAGCTGTGTGTTTGGGAACTTGGGGACTCAGGTATAGAGGGTCTAGTAATCTGAGGACCTCGGGAGCTGGACCTTAAAGACTGTGGTCATAGGATCTGGGGTCTTGGGAATCTGGGGGCATAGAGAGAGAGGGGTCTTGAGAATTGGAGTCAGGGAGCTGGGAGCTAGGATGTGAGGAATCTAATAGACCAGGTCTCAGGGAGAGAGGCTTGTGGAGGCTTTGGGCTGAGGTCAGAGAGCTGTGTTCTCAGGGTGCTGAGATTATGAGTGGAGCTCAGGACCTGAGGGAAGGGAGCTTTGTGCTGGGGGAGATGGCATCCAGGTGGTTGGGTCCTGAGGAGCTGTGTCTTGGGGAACTTGGGGTTTGGGGAGCTGGAGGCTTGAAGCTGGGGTCTCAGAGACCTAAAGGCTTGCAGTTGGGAACTCAGGGAGCTAAGGACACATTCAGTTGGTGGCTTAGGGAAAGGATGCTGACCTGGTTCAAACTTCCTCCCAGCAGAAGACCCTGAGCCTCACTGTGACATTTAGGCCCCATCTCCCACATGACTTGGGGTTCTCTAGCATCATACCCTGGGATGTCATGGGGTATGTCCACTCCACTCACCTCTGGTGTCATGAGCCTGGCAAGCTCCTCCTGAGTCTATGCTAAGCCCGACTCAGGGGTTCTTCCTGCGTCACCACCTGGCAGGGACCTGGTCCATCTGGGCACTCTAACTAGGAGATCGCCCCTCCTATGCACGCCAGACCGTTGAGGCCCAGGTCTCAGCAGTCACCAAACCCCTGTCCCAGGCCATTGTCTCCCAACCAATCAGGGCCCCAGACAGATGTCTTAGCATCTGGGGCTTCAACCAGCACACTATAATCCCAGCACGAGTCATGGATGGGGAACCAAGGTGATGTACAGGGTCCCAGGTGTCCCAGCAGAGCAGTGGGCAAGAGAAGCAGCCAGTGACTTGACCCTCTCAGTCCTGGCTCAGCCCTGCTGGTTTGTGGTGGATTTGTGATGCTGCAGAGCTAAAACCTTATTCATCCAGGCTGCTTAGTATAAAGAAACCTGTACATGGAAGTGAGGGAATAGAACTGTTCTCCACAGCCACTTCAACGATCTTGCCTGGCCCTTGCTGCCCGCCCTGGGATGGGCCTTCACCTGTGAGAACTGTCACAGGATGGCATTTATTCTTTTATTTGATCATATCTTTACCTCAAAGTTTCTAAGGTTTTTTTTTTTAGTCATTGTTGTAACAACTCCATGAACTTGGAAATGAAACATTGTCCTTTAATAGTATTGTCCTTTCTCTGCTGAGGTTACTGGGGTGGGGCCTGGGTGGTGGCCCTACACCACACCGGGCTGCACTCTAGGGAGGAGAGGCTCTGGGGAGCTTGCCTGTCTGTCAGCCCCCCAGCACATAGGTCCTCCTGATTCCTGAGCCATGGGACTGCTCTCAGGCCAGGGAGTCAGCTCCTGGGTAGAGGGGGCTGGGGTTGAGATGAAGTATGAGGAAGGTTCAAAGGTCCAGGGTGGGGCTTAGAAAGGTCCACTCCCATGGAGCAGAGTGAGGGCCATGGACATGAGAGACCAGGTACCTGCCACTTGCCCTCCTGTGTGGTTCAGCATCCAAACTTCATCCCCTCTTCCAGGAAGCCCTCCAGTTGGCATCAGCCCTTGGAGTTTTCGGCCTCCTTCTGGGATGCCCAGGGTCTCTGGCCTCTAGCTACTTCCCAGATCTCATAGGAAGACCCAGAGGGGTTCAACACTGAGAACTCTGGGCATCCTGATTTCTGGGTTCCAGTGAAGACCAGGTGAGATAACCCTTCAGGTAGCTGTGGGTGCTGGGTGCCCCAGACCCTGCTTACCACACAGACTACTTTCATGGAGATGCCACATTTCAAAGTGAGCTCTGAACCTGAAGGGAGGCAAGGGAGGCAGTGCTGGTGCCAAGCCAACAAGAAGGTATGGAGGACTCCTCTCAGAACTACCCCTAAGCTTGGCACCGGGCATCCCTGCCCAGCAGGGGCACAAGCAGGCTGAACTTCTGAAAGTTCCTCCTTCCCTCTTTCAATCTTTACATTTTTTTGTTGCTGATTCTGAGGAGGGAATCCTGGCAGGGATCATGGGGAGCCTGGGTCTCCAGGATTGGGGTTAGGCTGGAGAGTGCAGGGAAGGAGGGGCCAGGCCCCTCACTGGAACACCCCAGGCTGCTAGTGTTGCTGCCCCTGGCTTGGATCCCACAGGAGGGGGCAGAGGAGCTGGTGATCCCAGGTGTTCCCCCACCTACTCAACTTTGGAGACTCCAGCATAGAAGTAGCTTCCTGATGGTGAGCCAAAAGGTGCAGGGTATGTGCCCAGGGCCTGTTGGGGAGGTGCCTCCACCATGTCAGGGGCCCTGGCATCCCCTCGCAGGCCATGCACTGCCCCTCAGACTACCTGAGTGCTCTGGGTGGAGAAGGGATCAGACCTTCTTGAACCCTGTGTGGTTCAGAGCCCTCTGTCAGATGGTGACTTGGAGGGACTCTGGTTTAGGAGCCCAGGAGCTGGCTCACTGCAGCCTGCCCTAGTAGTGGGATGGGCATTCTCCAGTCCCTCTTGGAGGTCGGCCCACCCAGAGCACTTCAGGTTTGAAAAACTGAACTGTGAGTCATGAACTGGGCCCCTCCTGCTAGATTCCTGGGAGTTAATTGAAGGTAAAGTAATGTTCTTCCCTTTTGACAAGAAAAGACAGATTCAGGGGGAACTCATCAGACAAAACTTGGAGACCCTGGAAGGAAGGAAAAGTCTGAAGGCATTTGACAAACAGGCTAGTCTCTGCAAACAGTGTCTGTCTGTTTAAATTAATAGATTAAATTAAATAATTTAATTTAAATAATTTAATCACTTTGGATAAATTTTCTGTCCTGTTTACTCTAGAAGGAAGCTGAACTGTGAACAGGAACAGAAATAGGAACAGGGTTTGGGTGAGGGGGACAGGGTGGGTCCTGCAGCTGCTCACACAGCTTAGTGGCCCCTGCCCCCCGTTCTGCTCAACTTGCTCCTCACTTCCTGCCACTTCCAGCAGCCCAGGCCAATTTAAATGTGTGAAGTCCAATGACCCAGGCCCATATGGGCATCCTGCTAGCTCGGGTAGAGGATAAAAGGGGAAGCCAGACCCCTTGGGTCATAAGCCCGGGTACCACTGGGCCCCCTCCTGCCCAGCCCCTCCCTGTGTCAGCCACCCCTTCCCTTAAAGATATCATGGGCAGCCCAAGGAATTCAGGCAGAGGCCATAGGCCATCACCCTGGCCCAGGCCTTCCTGGTGCTAAGTGCTTAAGCACCTCCTACACACCCCTGGTGGCCCCTGGTGTTCTTAGTCTGGAATTTATGGACTCCAGTTCCTCAAATGTGGCAGAACCCTCATGCCTCTAGGTGACTGACAGTGTTCCAGAGATGCCAGCACAGGAAGAAGATGAAAACTAGGTGCCTTTCTCCAAACAGATTCTGAAGACCCCGGCTATGGGAGCAGGGGTTTGTGGGAGCTGTGTTGTGGGAGCAGGGGGCTGTGGGAGCTAGAGGCTGTTGGAGAAGGACCCAAAGAGGGACCTTAAGGGAATAGGCTGTGTTTTCTAAATATTCTGTAAGAGGCTTCTAATTAGATCATCAATCAAACTTACCTGACTGAACAGAGGCTGCTCTGGTTGGGGGGCATTGCTGGTGGGGAGATAGGGGTCGGGGTCCCTGGCTCTCCTTACCCTTCTTCTGCAGAGAACCACCAAGGGCTCAGCAATTCTGGGGTCCTCCCAAGTGCCCAGCATGGGCTGAAACCTGCCCTACCTTCACACCCCACTGGACTCAAGTGTTCCTCCTGACAGACCTTCAAGACCTTCTCTTGCAGGTTCTGGGTCATCAGACCATCTCAGCTACATGGGCAGTAGGCACTGTCCACCTAGTGTGCTTTGGGCCCCACAGGTGAGTGTGGTCACAGGCAGATGCCTCCCAGATCTGTTTAGAATATTCCTGACCTGAGACATGTTTCTCCTCCAGGAGCTATGAGGCCTTCACCATCATGTGTGGCTTCAGAAAACAGATTGCAAAATTGCCCAGGATCTCTTGGAAGGAAACTTGATTTTTTCAAAAATGATTTTCTTAATTGCAGTGCATATGCGGTACTTTTTATTAATAAGACTAAATTTCATTTAAACATAAGAAAATGCATCCTTAGAGTTCTTCAGAAACTTGAGACTGTGTGAGGTTGGTGGCTTAAGGTGATTTCTTCAGAGGACTTGCACTTCTGGGGGCCAGATCTCTGGGCTCCAAGCCCTTGCCTGGGGCTGTGCAGACATCATCCTCCCAGAGTTCTCATAGCTGGTTCAACCTGGAGACTCAGGGATGCAGGCCATGAAACATGTTGTCTGCTGCTGCCATCAGGCCTGGGGAGGAAGAGCCTAGGGCACCTGTGCTGGCCATGAAGCTGGCCATGAAGTCTATGCTTTGTATCAGAACCTGCCTGGGTTCCTAATGCTGTTTGCTGATGAGGCCGAGGCTCACTGTTAGCAGAGTTGGTTTCACATGTGTCTGACACTTGGGTCCTGTCCGCACGAGCACCTTGGGAGAAGATCAAGGGTGGTGGCTGCAGAGGGGCCTCCAGTCTCTCAGGAAAGCATCTATGTGGCAGGGGTTTTGAGGGTGTTGGAGGAACTGTGCCCCATATGGGAGGCTCCAGTCTGCCAGGGCTGCTCAGCTGCCCTGGGTCCTCACACACTCCTATCCCTCCATGGCCACCAGGGGGCAGGAGCGCACTTTACTGGCCACTGAGCCCACCCTCCCCCTGGAATGGATCTAAGGTATCCAGTTTGGGCAGAAAGCATGAAATATTCAAAGGTTTCAATAATTTGGGCAGAATCTTGCCTTTGGATTTTGAAACGATGCAATGACTAACTAATGGCTGGATGCAGAGATTTGGGTGTCCGGGCTTCAGCTGTGGGTGCAGGAGGAATATGAGACACCCACTTAGTCCTCACACTCAGTCTGGAGGTGTTTGTGTGTCTGATTCTGATCCATAGGCCCCCCAAGATAGTGAAGGTGCTTTGGACTCAGGGGAACCTTGACTGGACCACCTCAGACTAGGGTCCTGCGATGAGGCCGATGAGCTCTTCCAAGACACCTTTGTGGTTGGAAGGCACTGAGAAGGGGGTGGGAACACACCTGCTTCAGGGAGTCTGTCCATGGCTTGGGGCAGTGGAGACTCTGTGTCTGGGGACATCGATGAGGGGCTGAGGGAGCTGCTGGCACTTGATGCAGAAGCCACTAGCAAACCTCCCAGGAAGCCCCAGAGGCAGCCCCATGGGAAGGGTTTCTGGATGAGCTTCACACCCAACCCCCTGAGACTGCAGACCCTAAGAAAAGATCCCCTCCCCCTGTTGCCCCACGGCCTCCACAGCCTGGGACTTAGTCTCCATATGGTGCAGCTCCTATGGTCCCCAGAATGAGGGGCACAAGGGGTTGAGTGAGAGACTTGCACAGCAAGGGGCTCTTGGCTGGATCTTGGGGGGGAAGATGTTAAGGTGGGAGGGGACCTTGATCTGGAGAGTGGAGTGTCCCCTCTGGGTGGAGTGAGCGGTTTGCCTTGGAGCTGAGAGGCCTTGGACTGAGTGTGGGCCTCTAGCTAGAGGGAGGGGTGGATCCGGGAACATTCTCCCAAGGGTGCAATGGTGACAGAACACTAAATAAAAATGAAAAAAAAACTGAGCTAGAAAGAAAGGGGGGCAGGAGAGCTTTCTCTTCATTCTTGAGAAGTAAAGGCCACTCTGACTGTTGGGGATGCACCTGCCAAGAATCTTTGTTGGCAGACTATGTGCTATTGCACGGAGCATTGGGGAGAGCTGGGGGTTAGTCTGGAGATGGGGGCAGCCAGGGTATGAGTTTGGTGACTGGGACCTCAGCCTTCCGCTCAGACACCAGCTCCATCCACCCACTGTGCAATCTAGCCCCGCTTCCTCTTTGGATCGGCGGGTTCCCGCCTCCTGGCCCACCATATCCTGGAATTCCTTGGGTGAGGTACCATGGACTGATCACACAGCCAATTTCTTTGTTCACCTGGGGGATGGTGAGCACTGCAGGCGTCGAGGTGCAGCCTGGACTGACCACCTGGCCTCTGGAGCGGGTTGTACTTGCCACTACCCCTACCTTACCTCCTGGCCTCCTACCCCTAAACCCCCACTAGGGTACTCCTGGGGCACTCAGGACTGAGAGACCCCTGAGGCCTAGGTTCTGGGTGCCTCGTGGGGAAAGGAAGGCTGACCTCATCTGGCAGTGGAGAAGCTGGACCTGCAAGAAAAAGACAGATCACTTAATGTCAGTCTGAGTTCAGAGGCCTTGGGGTGCTCAGCCCGGGCTCCTGCAGTTGGAACCAGTGGTCATGGCAAGCACACAGACACTGGACAGGGGCAAGGCTGTCCTGGACCTCCTGGTGTTACAGGGAGCAGGGTAGTAACAGTGCAGGAGGGTAGATTGGTAAAGGGAAGAGTCAGGGAACCCAGAGTTTAAGAAGCACCAGCATGTGAGGGGGCGGGTCCTCACCTTGGATGAGGTGCCAGTGAGGGCTGGTCCTCATGGGAGGCAGAACCCAGTCTTGGGCACAGTGAGGACATCCTGGAGTGTGCATTGGCCCTCTGCACCCTCCTCCATTTTCTCATGTGGATCTCATAGAAAAATCAGCTTCTACCAAGTATCACCATTTTTAAAAGTCACTTTTTCTCTAAAATAAGTAGCCACTTCCCCATCCATCTCCACCTCCAGCAGAAGTCTAAAGTGTTCAGCTGTTCTTCATTCAGACAGGGATAAGCCATTGCTGTACCCCACCCTGCCTGAGCCCTGTCCTGCGGCCACCACGTAGACACACTTTATATTTAAATAATATGAACAGAAACAGAAAAGCCATATGTCTGGAAAGGAAGAAATAAGAGTGCATGCAGAGAAGCCAGACCATTTGTGATATAATGCTGTATATGTCAAGACTAGGTCCCCAACAAGCTATTAGAGTCAACACATGAGGTCATGTGTTAAGAATCAATAAACAAAGAACAATTGTGTTTTTCAAAATAATGAGCAAACTCAATGATAAAAAATAAAAAAATAACCTAAGAATTGGAGAAAATAGTTCAAAATTTTTCTACATGAATATGTGAATTTTATAAAATACAACTCAATCGTAAAGTGATAAATTAATTAAAAATGAGCAAAGCCTCTGAATAGATAGGTCTCCAAAGAAGATATATAAGGAACTGATAAAGACATGCAAAGATGCCCAACTTCTTTGACATGTTTACCCAAACTTCAGGAGACACTTCACACCCCCCAATGGACAGAAAGGAAAGCCTGTTGGGAACATGTGGCAAGATGGACTTTAACACCTGTACAACATCAGATGGGGCAGCCACTTGGCAAAGCAGCTGTTCCTAAGAACACTCAGCAACCACAAATGCCCAGGCAAGGCACCTACGAGACATGAAAATGCATTTCCGCACAAAAATGTCTCCATCACATTTTATAGTAGCAATATCCATATAGCCGAAAGGTAGAAAAAGTTCACATGTCTACTAAAGGGTAATAAAATCTGGTGTGTCCAGGTAATGGAATAGTATTCAGCCCCAAACAGTAATTAAGTACTGCACCTGCTGCATCAAGAATGGACCTTGAATTCACAATGCCTGTGAGAAACCAGACCATGTTCTTCCATCAGCAGAAAATGCTCAGGGTAGACGAGGAAGTGAGGAACAGGGCCTGTGGACTGGGAGCTCGGGAGTGGGGTTTTGGGAATGAGGTCTGATAGATGGAAGGACTAGGAGTTGGGAGAATGGGGAACTGGGGACTAAGTGCTGGGGAAAGTGGAAGCTCCTGTTGGGTGCTGGAGAAATGGGGATCTGGGATCTTGGACATGAGGGTCTGGGGGTTGAGGGATTGAGGCTTGGGGACTGAGGTTTGGCTAAGGGAATAGGAGCTTTTTTTTTTCCTGGGGTAATAAAAATGTTCTATAATTAATTAAATTTCAAGTCACTAAAATATGACAAATGTTTATCCTAAAAAGCACAGAAAGACACAATTTAAGTGGGTGAGTATTATGATATGTTACTTATATCTGAATAAAATTCTTAAAGATGAAAATAACAATATAAACTCTTGCTCACAACCACCCCAAGATGGAGACAGGGCAAAGGTGGGGGTCAGCTGCTGGGCACTGGTGGTATGTGTGGGGAGGTGCTGGAGCCAAGGAGCCTCACCTGAGCTGTTCCCCAGATATCAGTGAAGTCATCATTCTGGTTGTGGTCATATTTGTAATTAATTTATGTTTAATGTCTTATGCCTAATATTTTTAACATCAAAATTCTCTGATAGTCACTAGACATAATTTTAAAGACAGTAAGGCAGAGTTTGGAGTAGTTGCATGTTTCTATTTCTCTACACACACACACATACACACACACTTGACTCTATTAGAGCCTGACAAAGAGGTCATGTGTATTCATGACATGCACATTTTTGCCTTACTAAGAAGGATTTGCCTCCTGCTCCAGGGCCCAAGGCAAAAGCACACCTCTTCTGGGTGGGCCAGGGCTGCTATGAGTAGCACAGGAACTGTTGTGGGGAAAATCGGCACTTGTTATGGAGAGCACTAATATTCTTATGGGGAGCGTTAGGAGTTGTTTTGGGGAGCACCAGAGTCTGGACTTCCCTCTGGAGTTCACAATGAGGCTCTGATCTCCAAGCTTGGAGGTAGCTCCTGAGAAAGTGCTGTGGCCACACTGACTCTCTGTTACTGTTCAGTGTGTGCATCTGGGATGCTGATGCCAGGTGGGGTCTTGGGTGCCACAAAGAATGACTGCACCAGAGTGAGAACCCTGCCCTCTCTGTCACTGTCTTTTCCCAGATGTGGCAGGAGTCTAGGGCTGGCTATCTCTGTGAAGACCCCAGTCTTTTGACCTCACCGCACCCCCAGAACCAAGAGGGTGACTAATTCTGCGTCATTCTTGATGTGAAACGTCCTTCACTGAGTCAACCATGCATTTATGCCTCTCTCTCTCTACCCACCACCACCCTCCATATCTGTCGACTCACATTCCTTGGGGGCTCACATGTCTGGGACAAATCCCCTTCCCTCAGGTACTCCTGTGCCTGTAGCAGTGTAAGCACCAATTTCATGTCAGGGGACAAAGGCTGGCGGGCTGGCCAGAGGGAGGTGGACACTCCTGGACATGTGTGGTATCATTACCACGCTCCAGGGCAGGGTTCGTTGTGGACAAAAGTGTGCCTCCTCCTAGCCTGATGCTGCCTGAGGTTGGAGGTTTTGAGTTGAGAACTCATTCTGCCTTGATGGGGATGGGGAGGACTGAGCATCTTGGCAGAGAGGGCAGAAGCTCAGGCCTGGGGCCTGTATAGCATGTCAGGGATTGGAAACACTCTGGAGTTGAGTGAGGGGGCTGAGTGTTGCAGGTGGGCAGTAGGAGGGTTGGATGGTAAGAGATGGGCTGTGGAGGAGACTTGCCTGTTCTTCTTTGATTCTTCATGGGAATAACTAAGAAAATACTGAGGTTCTGCACTTGGTGGGTGCTGAGTCCTGTGCCTTGGAGGAGAGGCCTCTCAGGAGAGTGGCTTCTCAGTGTACAACTGATGCTCCCCGTCCCCGGATCCACCCCACCATCTGAGACATTGAACTAATAGCTAAAGTCTGGCAGTCCTGCCCTGAGACCAGGTGCTCCCCAGGAATGGGCAGGTATCAGAGGTCAAGCACTAGGGCCACTCTCCAGGGACACCAGTGCTTAACACTCTCCCCAAACCCACCATGTGTATAGCTGTGCTGTCCCTCCCTGAAACAGAGGGACCCCCACACCCCTGCACATGTGAGCCACCGCCTCTCCCCAGGTCCCCCAAACCCATCTATGCTAAGATCCCGCCATGTGCTGTGACTTGCCTTCTGGAGAGACATGGTGATGACCAGAGCAGTGCCGCAGCTCACATGCCCTCAGTGCACGGCTCAGAAAATGAACCCTGAAGGGGTGCCATCAAAACCCTTTTTCCCCCTTTTGGATAAAATGAGAGGATATTTTTGCTGATTCCTGTGTGTACGACAGAACAACAACATCTGGAGAGACAATCTCCCACTTCACCCATCTGCCCTACTTTCTGGAGGGTGATACCCGCCCCTCTGGGTTCGCCTGCAGGTGAGGATCTGCAGTACTGGACTCAGTGAGATGTGCATCAGGTTGTGCCCTGTGCTGCATTTTCCTGCTCATTCCCTCCAGCTGTTCCGCATCTCTGGGGGCAAGGGTACCAAGGCTAACAACTGTGTGGGCCCTGTAGGTGCTGAGCTGCCTCCTGCCCCACTCGGCTGTCACCCCTCGCCTAAATTCAGGTCTAGGCCTGTGAGTCCCCAAGCCAGTCCAGAGGCCCTGTAGCTCTTGCACACCAGCGGTCTCTAGATTTGCTCAAGAGAATCTGGCACTCTAAGTGAGAGCCTTGTCCCATTGCAGCCGGCCTGTGTACAGACCTCCAAACTTTCCTCTTGACTCCTGGTGATCACAATGTCTACCTGCAAAGCCACCCACTCAAGAGTGCAGCCCCAGATGCTGGTCATTCTTGCTTCCACTCTTCTGTCTGCTCCCACACACCCCCCAAAGGTGCATGTGGTTAGTCTGCCCCTGGTGACCCCAGACACAGAGAGCAACCCCACAACATTCAGGTGGCTACCAGGCTGTGGGTTCCAGGGAAATTCTACTCTACCCTGGACAGGAACCCTGAAGAGTGCCCTAAGGACCCATGAAACTGAAGCCCTGGGTGCTGTTTGTGGAAGGCTCCCAGAGACAGTGTATAACTATTCTTGAGGCCACCCTGCCTCCATCCCACAGCCCAGCTCATCCAGCTACAGGGCTGGGCGCCCCTTGCTCTGTGAGATGAGTTGGATGCATGCTGCACAGGACAGGGCAGGTGACCAGGCCATGGATTCGAGGGAATTTCTACTCCACTCTGGACCGGGCACCCCAAAGAGTACCCCAAGGACATATGACTCTGAAATCTAGCGTGTTGTGTGTGTGGCAGGCACCCACAGGCATTTCTGACTACTCGTGGGGCCACCCTACCTCCATCCCACAGCCCCGCTCATAAAACTGATGAGTGTGGAGCCTTGCTGCAGGGCTGGGTGCCCTGGACTCTGAGAGATGAGTCAGTTGCATGCTGCACAGGACAGGGCAGGTCAGAAGAACAACCCGGCTGCTTGCCCAGAGGTAGCTGGCAGCCCTCACCCTACTCCAGTGGTCCGTTCAGAGCAGGTTTGTGCCCAGCAGACCTAGGGTGGGGTCACTCTTCTGGATGAGTTGGGGTTTCTGGGTGACACCTTCTGCTTATTCTTTCTCTGCCAATATCTCCTCTCTGATGTTCAAAGAACCCGAGTGCCAACCATGGCAGATCGCACCTACCTCACCCACTCTGTGGGCTGTTTGTTCCCTCCCTGCTGGACACTGGGAGCCCAAGAGCTAGGATTCCTCTCTGCCCAGCCGCCACCTGGTGGCATGTATTTTCCCACTTGGAGGGGATGGAGCCACCTGCTCAGCTCCCTGCCATAATGAACATGCGTCTGCTCCTCCAGACACATGTCCACCATGGGAGAGAGAGAGCATGAGAGAGAGCGAGCATGTCTGACGCAATGTTGCAAAGAGCTGGAGGTTCCAGCAGCCCCAAGACATCAGAGAGCTGGGTCAGGCCTCAGCAGTGACCATCACACAGAGATGCTGGCATAGAGCGAAGGCTGCAGGGCAGGGTGTGGTGTTTCAAAGTCCAAGAGAGTGAGTAAGGCTGAGAGTGGAAATGTGAGATTTAAGGAGACATCTAGAAAGACCTGTGTGCACATGTGCCTCATGTGTGATGGGAGAGGGTCATAAAGTCAAAGTGTTTTTAAGAAAGGGCATATGGAAAAGATGTTCTGAAAGGACATGTGGAAAAGTTGTCATGTGATATAATCAGCTGATTTTCAAGCTTGATGCTTTCCTTGGACCCTTCTCAGCGTCCCTCTCCTCTCACACTGAGCATTGGCGCTGATGTGGGAGGACAGTTCCCGTGACACTGGGCAGTGCTGCACCCTGCACCAAGTACCCACCACTGCCTCATAGGAAAGATATGCTTTACTGGTTAATGTGACAATCTTGAGATTTTTATTGATTTTTGAATAATAGAATTAGAAATAAAAACATTAAACAACAAAATAGAATATTAAATGGTAGAAGATCTACATCTAAAAAGATAATGAATAACATCAGGTTACAATCACGGACTGTCATTCTCAGGGGGATGAACTCGGACACCCTAGTGTAATTGGGGTTCTTTGTGGAGGCCCTAGTGTAATTGGGGTTCTTTCTCTCAGCCCCTTTCTCAGAGGGAAAAGAGCTCAGGGATCCAGGTGAAATAGGGGGCCCCAGTGGTGTCCTGCCACTCTCCAGGCAGGAGGAGACCAGCTCGGGGACCCCAGTGGTTTTAGGGCTCCCTTGAGTCAGCTCTCCCTCCTCCAGCTTGGGGGGATGAGCTCAGTGACTCCTGATGGCCAAGGAGTGAGACTGACCAGACATGGCTGTATAGCAGGGATAGACTTCGGTGGTGCATGGGGTGGTGGGTGGCAGTTGGGTGCACGAGGGTGAAGAGTCAGAACAGGGCCATGAATCCAAGAGCTGTTGTCGCACATGGTCACCACTCTGCTTAAGGAAACCGCCTGCCTGCCCTTGTGTCCCTCCACATGACAGCAGCTCTGCCCCCTGCCCCTTCTGGTCCCAGGGTGTTGGGGCTAGGAAACCCCCTGCCAACCTGGTCCATACCACACATGATTTGAGGTTCCTGAGAGGCTACACCTGCCCTGGAAGCCACTCAACCACAGCCAGGAGGAGTCAGCTCCTTGTACCATAGCCTGGGATGCCTGCACCCTGCAGGTGCTGAGACTCCCACAGGGACAGTGGTGGCCCCGGGGATCACAGGTTGTCAGAGACCTTCTGGAGTAGCCTGGGCATAGGGCTCATGATGTAGCTCCTCGGGCTTTTAGACCCTAGTGAGAGTGGTCAGGGGACTCACCCTTGGAACCCTTCCCACCCCAGTCAGTCGCATCCTGGGGGCAGCAGTTTGGTGGTCACCAGGCTCAGTCAAACAGACCTTCCATCTCTCTCCCACCTAAATATATCAGTTTTTTTGCAGACCCACTGGTCCACTCACTTGTCACTCCCTCCCTTACCTGTTCGCTCACCTGTTAGCTCCTTCCAACACTGGCTCTCTCCTGTGTTCCTTTCCTCACTCTCACCTATTCTTTCCCTATCTTCTCCTGTCTCCTCCTTTTCCTCACCTGTCCCCTCTCTCCCTCATGTATTCTCTCACCTTTTCACTCAACCACTATTTCCTCTAGTTCTCCATGGGAACAGAAAAATGCACCCACGTTCTGTCACTGCAGTGACACCCAACCAAGGACACCTGTTATGTATGGCTCAGTTCGGGTGCTTAAGCTGAGAAAACAACCATGAGGTCAGCACCAAAATTAGGAGATAGGGTCGAAGCCTGACAACTAGGAGTTGCAGAAGGCTCTAAAAGCCCTAGAAGACACGTAGACATCCTGCTGAGAGGTTCCTGAGGAAACATAGCAGCAAAGTGGCAGCACCTGGCGTGTTTCTCAGCCAGGTGGGGCATGGAGCCCCTTTGTGCCTCAGCGGTGATGTCATTGGGGATGTGTTGAACCCAGAGAAAAGTCATTCCCACCTAGTTTTGAGGCATTTTGCTCAAACCAGAAATAATATTCCCTTCCTAGAAAAATCAGGTGAGATGAATTTTGACAAATCTACCTGATAATCATTTCACAGATGAGAAAGAATCCATGCAAGATGAAGACACTTTGTGTAGGGAGCATAGTGGTTGTGGGCACACACCCACAGCCCTGGCCTCATTCCCCAACAGCCCCTGCCCGGGTCATGCTCCCACTTTGAGGCTGGGCCACCAGGCCAGGAGGAGGTCATCCCCAGCAGTACTGCAGGGCTCTGCTTACTAATGTGTCTGCTACCTCAGGTGGGTGTCCACATGACGCTCGCCCATCACTGGTGACCTTCCATAACAATGGTGGTTTTTCAAGTTTTCCCAAAACCTTTCATTAATCTCATTATTCAAAGAAATCGCTGTGACTGTTTCTGAAAATGATCACTTTGGACTTATTGTCAACAGCTAGTTTTAGAACCTTAAGGGGTATTAAATTTGTAAAAAAAGAAATCACTACCCTGTCCATGTGCCTGTCTCCACCTTTCTTTCTTGCACATTCATGTCAAGAGGGGTAAACAAAACCTGCTCGGATCAGACCTCCTGGGCACCTAAGCACAGAGGAGCCTGACAGGGGTCACCAGAACCCACCGGGTCCCCTACTGGTGCTGTGGGTAGGAGGGGAGCTGGGCCACTGGGAGCCCACACCCCATGCCTGGGGATGTCCCCTTCATTGCTGGCTACTGTTTGTCCAGAGAGGGATTCTTCACTTCTTTTTTGATTATTAATTTATTTATCAATCAATTAATTAATTAACTGATATATTTTTGT
Source organism: Uropsilus gracilis (assembly GCA_004024945.1). NCBI lineage: Eukaryota > Metazoa > Chordata > Mammalia > Eulipotyphla > Talpidae > Uropsilus > Uropsilus gracilis. The sequence continues at coordinate 3,887 of PVHY01009272.1, read as the reverse complement.
GGGAAGAAAACAAGTTAAAGAGGTATACATATTTCAATACCATAATTTTAAAAATTATAAACCATGCAAATTAATAATCCAAAAGGAATGCCCCACTGAGGCTAAAATTTTAAATACAGATCCACACATTGCATGCCTGGGCCCTCAGAGGGTCATTCCAAATAGATCTGACCTGTGTTTCCCTGGTTCAGGGAGTTTCCTGAGCTGATAGTAAATAGCAAAGCCCAGGCTCTGGGTGTCCAGTGAGACTGAAGACTGGGTGCCTGGCTCTGGAGGACATAGAACACTGGGTTATTCTGCCTTGTATATGAATTTCTGCTGAACTCCTGCCACCTGCATAGTGGTATCAGGGCACCAGGGGCCCACAGCTGGGATGCTTCCCCAGGGTGATGGGGAACAATTAGTCAGGGCAATGCCCCTTTCCCTTTTAATGAGGTGACCCAGGCTGGCGTCAGTCCCAGACAATTTTGACCATGGGCAGGAGTCCTTCTCCCTCTTTCTGCCCCCCAAACTACTTCTGTCTCCAAGGTTATCTCAGCAAGGTCTAGTGCACCTGCACACAAGGGAATTCCAGCAGGAATCTGTAGAAAGATTGAAGTGACAATATTTACAGGATACCAGTCACACTATCAGTGTTCAAATCCTCTCCCTGAAGGGCCAGTACCTGTCAGGTACACACCTTCTTCAGCAGCAGTACCATGTGCAAGGACCAGATGCTACATTAAGTTGTTTCCACATTAATGACCTTGATAATGATGCTCAGCTCCTGCTGACTGGCACATTCCCCATGGCCTGTGTGTCACAGTGGGGAGGGTGAAAGGGGTTGAAGTCAATCAGTTTGCAGAGGAGTTGAGGTCAATCAGTTTGCAGAAACTGGTTGCAACCTCAGTCAGCAGAGCTGCATTGCCATACACCCTCTACCTGGCACTCGTGCATACAAATTTTATGACAGCCTCCTTTCTACTGTCCCTGGTCAGAGAAGCAGAGGGACATACAGCTCCATCTGGGTCATCCGGTCTAGAGGAGAAGGAATAGGCTGAGAAATCAGGTTTACTTGCCCTTGATTTTCCACTGGGAGACCTCTGGACCACTGACTCTCCCAGGTTCATTTCCCCAAAAAATGGGGAGCAAGCACTGCTCCACTCACAGACAAATCTTGACAAGGTGTCTCGTGTGGACAGAGGTGGAAATTAAAAACCAAGCCCCCAAAGGCCATGGGTAATACCTACTTTTGATCATCATCCCGTGGAGAGTGACCAGTTCCCATAAGCAATTCTGAATCTACGTGTAACTCAGGAGCTCAAATTGTATAACACTGAAGTTTCTCTAGTAATTAATAAGATGTGACTGGTGCCTGCCAAAAAAAAGGGAAATAAGGTGACAGAAAACAGAAATGACACTGCCCACAATGAGGACACTCTGGTGTGAAGGACTCATGTGCTGGATCAGGACACAGGATTCTCAACAGTTCTCAGTGGCGAGTACTCAACTTCAGGAAGAGTCCCCAGCTGCCCTCCCACCTGCAATGATGCACCTGGAACCCCCAGGTCCATCTCCAGGCAGCACCTATCCCCTGACGATGGTACAGAGACAAGGTCAGACACTCCTTCTACACAATGTTCCCACACATGGTCTCCTGCTCATCTGAACTTATAATCACAGAATATCCCCATAGAAGAACCTGAAAGGCACAATCTGCAGATCCATCCTAGTCAAGGTTCCCTAGCCTTGGGAAAACAAGGCCTCTGTTGGGGTACAATCAGAACTCTGACATATCTGAACACAGTAGGGAAAGGGCGGAAAAGTGGGGAACAGCCAGGGAGACAGCCTCTCCCAACATGCTGGATGCTCTTGCTTTATCACTCAGCAGGATGTGTGGGACCTGGGCTAGAAATGATAGGCAGGGGCTCATCAGAGGTTTTTTCCTGAGGAGAAGAGGGGGAATAGTGGCCTGCTATCCTGGCATGTGTGACACACAAACCTCTAAGGCAATGTGGGAAGATGATTTGCGCTATATTCTGAGAAGAAATAGCTGATATTGTACTTTTGTTTTTCTTTGCAACCACTTAGCAGTGTCACACTACAAATTATCATTAGGAGAATGTTTGGGGGTCACTTCTCACCATCCCCTTCCTAACCCTCTGTCCATACCTGAGTCTCTTCCTGGACTCCATCCCCTGAGGCCCAGATGCTTCCACTCTTTCCTGCAAGTCAGGTGAGTTGGCAACACTAAACCTTGGGCCAGAAAGGGCCTCAAAAGCCTTGAGGTCTCTTGAGGTCAACCTCAGGTCTCAGCCCCGCACACACCTCTACCTCCATACTGACATGATGTGGAATCACTTTGGGCTCAGGAGCCTCCCATAGGCTATTCTCCAGGTCAAGGAGGGACCCCACGCAGTGACACCTGAGGAGACCCTAAGGAAGGTGAAGCAGGAGAGGAGACAGAGGAAGGTGCTACCAGCAGTGAATGATGGGCTTCTGCTCTGTGACCCTTTTTACATCCCTTGGAAGTCCATGTCCCACCCAGCCTCTATGTCCCTTGCTGTTATGAGGGCCACTTTCCTCACAGTTAAACTGGTGCTAGACTGACACCAGCTTGCATCACACCAGCAAGAGGGAAAAGGATGGTGGTCTGGCTCATGACAACATACTATAACTCATTTTTCCCCATCAGCCTGGGAAAGCATCCCAGCTGTGGGCCTTAGAGTCCTTGCAAAAAATAACTAGCAGCTACTTCTTCATACTATACTTGAAAACCAACTTGAAATGGATAAAAACCTTGGATGTAAAACCTGAAACCATAAAATATATAGAAGAAAACATAGGTAAAACATTCCAAGGCCTAGATTGTAGAAACAATTTTCAGAACTCATCTATAGGAACAAAGAAAATGAAGGAAAACTAACAGCTGGGACTACATCAAACCCAAAATCTTCTGCACAGCAAAAGAGACATTAACCAAAACACAGAAACACTCAACCAAACAGGAAAAAGTTATGACACTCCAGTGAACTGATACGGGTCTGATTTCAAAGATCCAGAAAGAAGTCACATGAGTCAACAAAAATAGCACACACCCCATCAAAATATGGACAGAAATGCTTAAAAGAGCTTCGGGACACTTGGCTTCCTCAGATGAGAGACCTCTGGTGCATGGAGTTTGGAGACTCCCGCTCACACCTCCCCCCTTCCCATTGCGCAAAGGACTGTGGAGTCTGCTCCCTCCCTGCCCAGGACCAGCTTCAGGACACTCAGCTTCCTCAGGTTAGAGACTTCCAGATAGGAACCTCAACAAGAACTAGAAAACTGGATAGTGAATGCAAAAGTAAAACACAGAACACACAGCCCAGAAACAAAGGAAAGGAAGTCAACCCCCCGGAAACATTCAATAGAAGCAAGAAATTACACAGGCACAAGGGCATAAATCATCACAAACTGATATACTTCAACATGCCAACCAATACTAGAGCAATCGTTGCACAATATGTGGAGCAAACCCAAAGAGAAAACACAGGAAAGAAGAAAAATACAAATACTCAAGTGAACCCAAAGGTAAACAACCCATCTCCAGAGATAAACAATCTCCAGAAATCAACAAGGATGAAATGGAAGAAATGCCCATATGTCAGATAAAGAAATCAGACACAATATTATAAAAGTAGTCAATGAGCTAAGAGAAGTAGAAAAATATGAAAAGGAATATAGCAAAATGAACATTATTATTGGTGAGCAGAAAACGAGATTGAAACGCTAAATAAGAAAATGAAGGAGATGCAGTATATAAGAGGAGAGATAGAAGACCTCAAAAATACTGGGGAAAGCCATGAAAGCAGACTAGAAGAAATTGAAGATCGAATCAGCACACTGGAGGACACAGACATAGAACT
>PVHY01009271.1:0-48335 GCA_004024945.1 Uropsilus gracilis | reverse complement strand
AAAAAAGAGATAGAAAGAAAGGAATAGAGACTAGAGGGATAGACTTTTGGCAAGAAGAGGCATGAGAATGGCAGGCCAGTAAAGAGGAGCCTGAGTGGCCAGGCTTGGCAGAAGACTCTTGGAAGAATGAGCTGGTACATGGAGATAGCCAGGGATTTGAAAAGTTGATTTTGCATCAGCATTTTTTGAAAAAGTTTGAAGAGCCTGGAGAAGTGGAGCAGCTTGAAACACCAGAGAGATAAGTAGCAAAGAGAAGATGCACAACGGAGACTGAACTTTGCAGAGTACCTGCCTCAGGTTTGGATGGGCAAAGGGGCACCATCTTGGATATGTGTCTTTGGGACCTTTGAGACTAAAATGGTGACTGGGGTAAGATAACTGCCCACTTGTGGCATTATTAACTTTTTGTTTTCCTGGTAAATTTTCCTTGTTAATAAAACCCTACTGTTAAATTGCATTTGACTGCCAACTATGCATGGGTAGTAAGAATCTGAAAGAATCTGGGCAGGAGAAATTGTATTTTAAAAGTGCTGCTTCTGGCTGGCACGGTGGCATGTGTCTGTAAGCAGCAGCCTAGGAACCAGGGATTGCATGGCGGGAACCAGGGATTGCAGTTTGAGTTCCACTTGGGGCAACATAATGAGACCTAGTTCCAAAAATTAGCTGGGCATGTTGGCACACGCCTGTAATCCCAGCTACCTGGGAAGCTGAGGCTGGGGATTGATTGCTTGTGTCCGTGGTAGCCCGGGCAACGTGAGACTGTGACTCCATGGGCAATAATAGTGAGACCTAGTCTCATAATAAATAAATAAATAAATAGATAGATAGATAGATAGACAGACAGACAGACAGACAGACAGACAGACAGACAGACAGACAGACAGACAGATAGATAGATAGATAGATAGATAGATAAACAAATAAATAAAAAGTGCTGCTTTTTTCCTTTGACTTGTTGGTTGGAGTGCTGCACCCAATATCAGAATGATAATGCAGAATTACTTGATATAGTGTAACACAGTAAGTCCATCTGTTCATAGTATAAACATATATGTAACAATCACTTTTGTCAGTGGATTGTCTCTATAATAATGCATTTATCTTAATTATCTTCTTTGGACTGATCTGGGTCTGATATTATCTATTATACATATCAAATAATTTTAGTTTTACTTAATCATCTTTCATCTGAGTGCAATTTGTATGTGTGTCCACACAGGCATACACATCTTTGCTATGTCAGAAATAGACTTACAAATATACTTATGTTTGGCTCCAATTAAATTATGGAAATGTAGTCCTTAGACACATTTCTTTCTAATAATATTATCATTTGGTAACTACATATTTCCCTATTGCAGAGTTAAAAATTATTACGTATTATGCACTGCATGTTACCAGTGCAATTAGAAATATTTGTTTGCCAGATATAATGTAATCACAAAACTCAAGGTACTAGTCAATTAAATTTAAGAGTAGGAAGTTATTACTCTATTTTTTCAAATCAATCTTAGCACATGATAGGTCATCTCTATCAAAGCCTTATCAAATAATTTTGAGAAAAAAAAACACATTGGGACTGAGTTTGAGTGTATATTAAAGAACCCCCCAGGAGTTCCACATGCGAGGAGGATTTCTGAGGTAACTAACCCGGTATCATGCAACCATGCTAAGCCAGGCAGATTCATGTTTTGGGCAAACAGAAAAAGATTCTCAGAGCCTTTATTTTATATCCAACATGCCCTTATTCTGAGACAGTAGACACCATACAGGCAGGAAGGTGGGCAGGAAAAGAGAGACTTCTAACAGAAAGGTGGAACAGTAGCTGCTCTCCTCCTAGCCCCTCTCTGCACTATTCCCTGTGCTAGCTACACAAGGATACACTGTTACAAATGCAAGACCTATCTGGTCTTTGTTCCAGGTGATGGCCCTCCTTTTTTGTAAGGGGAAAATTAGCTTGATCTTAACCCATTTTCCTTATACTGGGTAACACTTTCTCCTTCCTATAAACTATACATGAAATTATTACACTATGATCAGTCTTTTGGTGTTTTTTGAACAAGATAGTCTCAAGTTATTTCCTGTAAGAGCATGCATACCTAAAAGAGGAAAATATGCAATATTTGCAAAATTACAAGCTCTTCATCTTAAAATCTTCTTGTTAAGACTTGTGATTAAGATGATTTTTGTTTGTTTGTTTAAAAAAGCATAATAATTATTTTGTTTTTCCATATAAAATGCAACAAAATAGTGATAAGTATTGTATACTGTTTATAAAGCTACTAGCAAAGGGTATTAGTACTTGCCCTGGCTAGTATAAATTTGTTCATTCAAAATTGAGGAGGTCTTCCTTTAGGGATGGGTAACTCATCTGCAACAGACTCCCTCAGCTTCTTAACAATCCACATTTATAGAAGTATTAAACTAATCAGAAAATTGGAGAATACCTCCTTTATTTAAAGGTAGAGTTGAAATATAGAAACACATTGTGCAATGCTATATTTGGTAGGAGATAGACACCGTTGTAGTTGATTTCCTTATTTAGCATGATTAATCTCATTATAATTAAAAATAAATCAATGTGCTTAAGCCAAATAGGTTAGCTCCATTGTATAGCCTGAGAATTAGACTACCTATAAGTAAACCTGAATCTAAAAGAATTTACATGTTCATCGAACCAAGGACTTGGAATCCTTTCCCTTAAGTTCCCTTTAGAAAACTATGCAGTTGCAGTTTTATACTGTATTTACATTTGTCCATTCTCACTCTGGTCATGACTGCTATAACTGATGGTAGTTATGAGAAGAAAATCAGTCCTAAAAGTAGAGGTTCCCACTAGCATCTTCAGCTCCTGCCAAGTGACCATGTCTTCCTATTGATATTGACCTATAATTTACTATGAATTTTAATGCTATTAGATAATACAGATTCAGAATAGAATAAATCAATTGAAACATAAGCCTCCAGAGGGAAAAAATGACACCCTAGCTCCTGTTATCACACAGTTTTATCAAATTTGTGACCAGCCACAACCCTATATGAATTATGCAAATTATAACCAGAAATAGCCCACAATGTGTGTGTGAGAGAGATACACAGAGAGAGAGAGAGAGATTGAAAGATTGAGAGAGATAGAGAGAAGGAAAAAGGGAATAAGATTTAGAGACAGAGTTCGTATTTCATGCTGCCATTTACCAACTGTGTAAGAAAGACACGAGCTATTGGTCAAAGCTAAACGCCGGAGAAGTTCCGGTTTTATTGAGTTTGGAGTTCACTTATATAGAGAGGTGTTGATGGGCGTGTTTTATGCAGATATAAGTATGGCTGATTGGGTGAGATGTTGGCACCAACGGGAAGAAACAGAAAAGGAGGCTGGTGGGGGCCATGTTGGACTCCAACTGCATAAACTATATGCCGTAGGGAAATAGTCTATTTGATTTGAGTTCTCATATTGATATTGTATTTTTGATTTTACAAAGTTATGAGGATTAGATATGACTGTATTTGGAAATAAATGTTTAGCAAATGGTGAGAATTCAAATTTTAGTTTTCATTTTCTGAATAATAAGATGTATCTGCTTCAGCCAGAGTGAGGTCATCAGATTACTGAGTGATATATTTGCGTATGTAAATTTGTCTTTCAAAATTATAGATTTGACTTAAAAACAAAACAGAATTGAAAGGTAGAATTGCAGAAAAAGAGATTAGCAACATCTCTTTGTCAGTGTGGTTTAAATTCCAGAGTTAGAAAATAAACTATTCAAATCTGCAAACTTTAATATTTTTAGGCTCTGCATTTCACTCTTTGCTCCCAGAAGACACCAGCAGCTTATTTTATAATCGAGTCATATCTAAGAGCATAATTATTTATCCACAGCTCAAAATATAATCATCAAATGTAAAACAGGTTTATACAAACATTTCCAGAAACCATGCCTGTGAATGTAATATACACATCGTTATTACCACAAAGAACTCAGAGTTCCCTGCATAAAATGAAATTAGAACAATTCATCAGCTTTTGTTTCTCCAAGCATTAACATTCCAGAAGCACTACAACTCATTTTGGCAAGAAGCAGCTTCATTTATTTCAACTTCATTTTTAAAAATCACAAGAGGAACAGATAATATGACATGATGGAGAGATTCAAAGGTTGGTGGCCTGATCATTTCCAAGTGAAGACTTTCAGCACCTGTTGCTTAGATTACTGATGAAAAACATGAGGTTGATTTGAAAATCAAGTTTTTCCTAACTTCATCAGAACCTATATGTCAATGTGTGTTATAGAGACAGTTTCCCTGTACCATGGTGATACACATGCAGCTTTATATCAGATGATGTTATATATGTGCATGCGTACATACTACACATAGACAGTATTTGTATGTATGTGTAAAAGTGTGTGCATACATATGCATAAGTACAAAAACTTCCATATAGTTGACTGTCAACTTTTTATTGTATTTGGAAGAAAAAGATCGAGCTCAACCCTAACTCCCTTTATTAACTCCCCATTAGATTCTTTATCTACAGAGACAGGTGTGCTGTTTTGTTTTTAGCACCTGGTTGAATTTTCAAAGAACTGTTCAAAAGCACTTACTAGTGAATAAATAAGAAGAATAAATAAATATTTTTTAAACATCTTCTTTGTTTCAGGTTCTGTGCCAATGACTTAAATAGATTTTTATATTTGATTCTTTCTATCATATAATAAGGTAGGTATATTCCTAAATAAGGGTAACAAAGACTCGAAGAGACTGAAATAAATCATACCAAAGGTCACAGAGTTTAATAAGTGGCAGGACCCACACATGCTTCCTTTGATTTTGATTTCTGCTCCTATAAATTGGGAATGACAATGTAGTACTCTTAGATGGTGATTGTGAGGAGAAAATTAGATTAGCAGTGTGCATATGGTTTGTAAAGAATAAAATGCAACACAAGTGAGAGTTGTTATTACTCTAACTTCACATGTTTAGGGCCATGCCAGAGAATCAGCAAAGTCAACTTCACTGCCAGAAAAAAAAATCACAAAGAGCATGGATGCCTGATAGGGAGAGTTTTAGAATCCTCTCCATATCCAAAAGGTAGTATGGTAAACTCACATAAGTGCACATAAGAAAATCTTGGAAATAAAACCTATGACCTGTGATCCAATTAACTGATCAACTTTGCAGCCAAGACATAGCCGGTTCTCTTTGATTATGCCACTAATGACACCATCTGCAGACTTTTGTCTTTGTATGAAATTAAAGGAAATAAAATTTACTGTTTCAATTTTTTAAAGAGGATGCATCTTTTTAAAATTTTGTAATATTTTTATAGTTCACTATAATTGAATAATTCTTAAGGTAAACACCGGAATTGGTTTTGCATATGGCAGGAGTAAATATTACCTTGAATGAGAATATAGGTTTACATTTTGTACATTAGAACCTTTCTATGTTAAAAGCTTTAGAAAGTGTAGGAGAGTATTACAAAATAAATGGCAGGGAGAAAAATTACCATAAGTAGAAGGAGAGAGAGGCAACTATAACTTAATTTGCTCGGAAGACTAGGCAAAAATGACATTTTACTTTAGATATCCCAGGAACTTCCACATTATGCATTTTAGCCTTATCTTCTGTGTGAAATGGTAAACAACTTGAAAGTAGTTTCCAGGTCTTTATCCTCTTTCAAAGTCAGTATCATATACTCAGTGTTCTATGTTTAAAACCCCAGAAGAAATTGATGTATTTTTTTAAAAGGCCACAATTGAATTTAAGTACTAACATGAGGAGATCTCATAGTCCAGTTATCTGGAAATAAATATCCCCTTGTCTTTGATTCCCTCACTTATTTTATAAAATGAAAATAAAGCTACCTTCCTATACGAGGAGTTAACAAATATGAAAATACTATGGCGTGTGCTATTTTCCAGCAATACAGCGATATGGGTACCAATCCATAACTCCTACTACCAGCACTCTTTTCATGTTATGTCTCATCATTTTAGCTGTTTTGATATTCATATTTATGGCACAAAGTCTAGTTGTAGAAATTGACCAGTTCAACAAGAGTGACCTGATCATTCAGACATATCAAAATATTTAGGACTTCTAAAAACAAAGTCATCCTCATGAGACAAAATGCTTTATAAGTATTTCAAAACAATTTATTGGTTTTATATCTTTATGCCATCAAAACTAATAGAATGCTATACAAATCCTCCCATAACTGGTCATTAGCACCTGGTGTAATCACAGCCAGGTCAGGGTTTTTTTTTTAGCTTAAGTAATTGGAATAACTTTGAAAATATCAACATGACTCTTATTTGCTATGACAGATCATGTGTATATTATTGTGTATAGAGAAGCAAAAGCTAATAATAAATGGTATACTATGTAGTAATTACCCCTCTGTTGATCAGTTTATGCTCATTATATAGAATACATTTTAAGAATAATATCAATAAATAATATCAGTTACTGACTTTATTAAGTATTAACTATTTGTTAGTTTCTGCTAAATGCTTTACATATATCCTCTCATTCAGTCCTCAGTAGAGCTCTGTAGGGTAGCTTATCAACAACTAAATCTTACTGATGTTGGAAACACGATGTCATATAGCAAATGACAAAGCTGGAATGTGAGTCTAGGCTGTTAGACCTCAAAGTTCGTACACTCCTCCTCTACCATTAAACTATTGTTTCTCAAAATATATACAGGATTCCTTGTATTTGTTATTTAAATGGAAAAAGAATTCACATCTTTAGTTGTTGATATTTTATTTCCTAAAGTATACTCTTCATTTCTGACACACCACATACATGAATTAAAGCAAGTCAACCAGACAAAGAAGAATTTTACAGAAAGCTAAGGCATTGTTAAGGTATAGATTATGAGCAAGAATTACAAGCTAGTCTGCAAACAAGAATTACCATGCATGATTTTGTTGAAATAATTAGCTTATTTAGCCAGATCTATCTGCTTTGTGAATAACAGAACACCTGAAAAATCTCCTTTACTCAATTCTGAATTTTTCCCAAATGTTTGGCACATCATGAGGTCTATGCCAACTGTTCTATTTGCACCTTTAAAAGCCAGGAAGATAAATTAAAAGGAAGTAACTGAAGAAAATCCCGTAACTTGTATTTAAGGTCCATACACTAAATAACTAAAGGCATCTCTTCCTTATTTTGGTGGATATAGTTTATAATGAAATAATACTACTCAAAGAATCAATGTTGTGGTAAAAATTTGTAATCTTCGTGCCTTTTAAAATTTCTATATGATACACCTGGTAGTATGTTCAACGTAAGATCTCGAACATAAATACTGAAGTATTTCTTTGAAATAAACAATTTAAAATGATTATTTTTCTGTCATTTAACTAGCATTTTATAATCAACAATAAAAGGTTCTCTTTTAAGTATACTAAAACATTTTTCTTGATAATATTTATATCTACTTGTAAAAAAGAAGAAATTCAAGGATGAGAGAACTGAATTCTTGATGAAAACTAAATATAGATATAGTGTTTTCAACTATCACATGTAGGTTTCAAAGAAAAATCTGAAGATTCAAAGGTTTGCTAGGGATTTATTCAAGGTTTTATTATAATTAGACATTGTTACTTGCAGAGATTCAGAGACTCTTCTAAATGCCTACAGCTATAGAGGTTTGGCAGTGTGGTTCTCCTGAGCACATACTTCAACCAAATTAATTAAACAAAACATTTTACAACAAAAAAAATGGCTTTTTAAAAATGCATTGTAGCTGGGCACGGTGGCTTGTGCCTGTAAGCTTCAGCCTATGAAGCGGCCGGGGCTAGGGATCGTGGTTCGAGTCCCACCTGGGGCCCGTAGCGAGACCTAGTTCCAAAAATATAGCTGGGCGTGGTTGTGCATACCTGTAATCCCAGCTACTTGGGAAGCTGAGGCTGGGGATTGCTTGAGTCTGTGGTTCCCCGGGCAATGAGAGCCTGCAGTTCCACAGGCAAAAATAGCGAGACCTAGTCTCAAAAAAAAAAAAAAAAAAAAAAAAAAGCATTGTAACTGACTCACAAGCTGTATGGGCTGCAGTGCAGGTATTCTGGGATTTTATGTTATTTCTCTTTTCTATTTCTTCCAGTGAAAGGGAATGGACTAAGAGGAGGGAAACTTGAATTCTAAGGGAGCAGGCAGAGGAGAGACAGTGTGGTAGAAGAGTAAGGATGAAAAAATAGCCATCCGGAAACATTTTCAGCACAGAACAGGTTCTGGTAAAACTACGTGTTCAGTAATCCTCATTTCCCTCTCTACTGTGGAAGAGGATATAGTAGAACCTACCTGTGTTTTGCTAGAAGTTAAGGAATTTAAAAACTGTGATTAAAAAAATAAAGTTGAATGTAGAAACCCTTCTATTAAAATCTATTACTTTCTCTGAGGGGAATTTTTAGCTGTTGGCTTTCAAATGCACTCATCTTTGAAGAGCAGCAATGTGTATATAACTTTAAGACTGATTAAAAAGCCAGACAGCGGGGACTGATAATTACCAACCCTAGCTTTGTAGTTTAGCTTGTTAGTTCAAGAAAGAAGAAAAAACTTGAATTCAAAATCTAACACTAAATTCTGGGCTTGAATAACTATTTCAATATGTATAATACAACATTTCTCTTGAATAACTCAGAAAAGTACTTTACAGATCATATGCATGATTTCATTGATGATCTGAGGATTTATGTAGCATGATTACTCCCATCTTATAGACTAAGGAATAAAAAGTACAGAGAGTGAATCACTCAAGTTGACACCACCCTTAAATCCACGAAGATAATATTGTTTTAGTTCTTCAACTCCAAACACTTCAACTCCAAACACTCCAAACTCTAAATGTTAGGGAATTTTGGCAAAGAGTTTAGGTACATTAACTCAAATCTATTCCTTGAATCAGCAAACAACTCAAAATGTATGCTCTATAATGACAAAAAATATATAACCTGAAATTTCAAGACAGCAATCCTGTGCTACTTTGAGTTGGCAAAACAGAGCACTATATCCTAGTGCTTGCATGTCTCAGAATGTGCTTGGCTGGCTTAAAAGAGAAAATTATTCTGAATGACCCAGGAATTGGTCTCACCTAGTACTCAATCAGTCGGGAGAGTCAGCGTGTGACCCCGCAGAGCATGGCTGCTCAGCTCTGGTTCAGAGGAACTGCAGTGACTTCAGGTCTGGGTAAGATTCATTTATTACCAAAATGGACTCAGAAAGTGAAGAGAAGTCAAGATGGTAAATAACTTTTTGTTCATTATGTTATTTTTTGCTGTTTTTTTTTAAGATTCACGAAACAATGGAAATCTGATAAAAAATTGGTATCACAACAAACACTGCATATAATCTCTAAGAAGTTATAGGTCTACGAAGTCTAAAGGAGCACCTGCTCACTTAACAAATAGCAAGTTGGCTAGAGAGGAAACAAAATCGCCCTTTTTGGTCAAGGGATAATGACTGTTCAGATATTTGAGAAGAACCAAAACTTAGCAAACAGATGAAGCTAAAATTGGGTGAATCCAAGTCTACACAAAGAATCATCTGTTTTACAGTATTAGATTAAGAAAGTCAGTTTTGTGCAGTAGTTAAGGTAGAAAAGTTCTAGAGGAAAATCAAGTCAAATTACAAGTACTATGTAAGCTATCCTAAAAATTTTCCGAACTGAGAAACGGACAAGAAGCCAGAACAAACATGGCCACAATATGAATAAATAAGCTGAGATTCATGGGGCAGCATGGGTGGAGGGGGCATGGGTGTCAGCATAGACTTTTACTAGACAAGCCACATGCCAGCTACCCTGGAAGAATTTTATAGGAACACATCCAGCAGTTGGAAAACACACTCAGTTTGAGAAATATCCAGCAGATAACTGCACAGACCTCACCATCCCAGAAGTCTCACTTGTGATATTCAATATGACCACTTCAACTATCCAGTTGGATTTAGGGTGATCAAATGCAATTCATCTGATGGTTTACTTCACCAACAAAACAAACTGTCTGAGCAAAGGAGAGATAATTCTAGTTTATTGGGCTGCCAAGTCTACTAAAATCCTTCAGCCAGAAGCAACGGAAATTTTAGCAGACTTGGATAAAATTCCTCTTAAGAAAAAAGAAAAGGATTTGTTGCAAGGTCATGGCATGATGCAGAAATAGCAAGAAGACAGAACAACATGGACGTGTGAAGACAGGACTGAGGGAAGTTCTGGGTATAAAGTCACATAAGTCAATATACTTCTAACATTGAGAGTCACTGTTTAAGATTCAAGTTGTAGAGCAAAAGAATCTATATGCCTTCTGTGGATCACAGGCTCCCCTTTCAAGTAAGGACAATATTTAAATGGTGTCTCCATCAGGATTGCATAAAATAAGAGACAGTCAAAAGGAAAAGTACTGCATCAAAACTTGGCAGGCAAAACACCAAAATAACTTCAGTTTTCCTCCTAAGAGATAGGGTAAGGACCTTTTGACCGTTACCAAGGTTCTTTTATAATACAACCAAAATATTGCATTACGTGGAAAACTTCCTATAATTGCCTAGTATCTATATTTATTCACAGCTTAAGATTTTCTATACACTGAATCACAATCCAAGGCAGAAGAGTAGCTGAGGGCAAATATAGAATTGTGGCTTTAAACAGCATACCAGTTGTTCTGGGACATGGATTACTGGAAGTATTGCCAAACTGCAAAGGTCAGTTTGAAACTTTATTTGAGAGAAATAGCCAGAAACTGAAAGTTTCATTCAAATCTGAATAGTTGGAAGGAATTAGAGTGTTTAATTTCTAATATGATGTCAAGAAAAATATAAATATTGAGGGGGAAAGCTGAAGGTATATAATCTCTAAATTCAACATAATAATAAAAACCTGGCATGAACATTTGAGAACATCACTAAATCTGATGGAAGCTACTAAAGAATCATTTGCACAGTATTTAAGATGGGATATAGTTAGGAGAATAAGGAGCCATTCCATGTCTCTAAAATTATTTCTGCTACCAAAAATTTAGGAGTAAGTCATTAAGTTTGTATTAATGAGCTTACTTCCCTGCTGCCCACTTTCAAACTGAAAATGAATATTGAAGACTATGGACAAATGGGTTTGGCCCCTATGTTTATGTGAGATTAGTACATAAAATTGAATGGTTTGAAATGTCCTTTTCAAAGTTAATTTCACTAGATAATCTAAAACTCAATCATAATATAAATTACCATTCCTTCCTTATGTTCTGATAGCTACACTGGAAGGTTATGGAAACACCTTTTAGTCAAATCTAAGAGATTCTACAGTAAAGTCAAGTACTGGCTATACTCAGTTGTCTTTTATAGCCAGGGAACCATTCTTTATTCAGTGTTTTGTGCCAGCTGACCCCTCTACTCAGGTAACAGATGACTGAACGAGGACTAGGTACTGAAGTAAGATCTCCATATGTTGACTGTTAGTTTATAAGGCAAACTGATCTCAAGAGAACTTCTCAACCTACCAAATCTTGGAGTTTTAATCTGAGACATAATTGGCAGGTAGCAGAGTGGCAAGGAAGTAACATGATGTAACAAAAAAAGCTCTGAGGTAGAGAAAAAGCAATGTGTTGATATTAGAGTAGGAAAAAAAGGCATAAAGTTAGGATAATAGTGAAAAGGTAAGAAAATGAACAATGAGGGATTGCTACTGAGGGAGGACAATCAGGTCTGTGAACTAGCAAAACAAACATGCCACACAACCTATCAATCTCTTTCTATCTATCTATCTATCTATCTATCTATCTATCTATCTATCTATCTATCTATCTATCTATCTATCTATCATCTATCTATCTATCTATCTATCTATCTATCATCTCTCTCTCTCTCTATCTATATCTCTTTTAATGTATTCCATCCTCCTTGGGCCTAGGATTAAAGGTATGGTTCCAATTCTAAATAATAGTCTAATCTCTAATTCAGTGGAAGAGAGGAATATTTACTGCCTCTCTGGTCCCCATGTAATACCCTTCCTAAGATTTCCCCAGTCTGATCATGTACAAACACTATAACACGAATGAAATCTGCACCATGGGGCAAACTTTTTACACTGAGCAATAAGACAAGCACAGAGAATCAAGAATGATGAACACAAATAATCAAAAATCATTGCATATTCCTGCATATTTAAAGTATCAAATGTAATTTAGGACTCAAGGATTTTAGTTGTTCTGTTTTCAGTACTCTGAAGTGAAATAAAGGAGGCTGTTGATTGTATCTAATATTTAAGACAGAAAAAAAGAGACAGATTTTCCCCCAAAGTGACAGATAGTGAACTTATAGTGTTCATAAAATGAAAAATTAAAAAGGAAATTAACTATTCTTCTAAAAAAGGAATTATCTAGGATATAATGAATATGGTAAGTAGCTTCTTTAGTTATGTATTTTGTGATGAGCTTTTCATATGTAAATGGAAGCTACAAAAAAGAAAGCTAAATCAAGTTATTGTAATGATAGTACAAATTAAATCAGCAATGATGTTGTAAAGACAGCCCAAAGAACATGTGTGTCCACTGTCTGTAACTGTATACTTAAGTTCACATTTCTTCATTTTCTATCATTTGAAAATGATATCTTTTCATATGTTGTGAAATATAAAATGGTAACATTTCACAGCCATAGACTTTGATCTGTGTTAATGGCACTTCTTGGTGATAAAACTGTTATTTGCCATTGTATTTAATCTTTAGAAATAGTTAGTGGTAGAATCATTTTTTAATTTTTCAGATGAGAATAGTGAGGGCCAGAGAGGGCAAACAACTTGTTCAGAGTCCCCTAACTTATAACTGCACAGCCAGAATGCAAATCTGGGTTGCAATGTCCAATCAGTCAAGGCTCAAACTGCATTCCAAGAACAGGCTTTATCACTGTCGAAGTAAAAGCTTGTAGAAGTGTTATCTGGGTACAACACAATTGCATTCAGGGATATGGAGGGGCTAAAAAACATTGTTTCCTAAACTACAAGCCTGAAGCAGAGTTACAACAGCCTGAAGGAAGAGGATCATTTTTCTTTATACAAATATTTTTTGGTTAATATGCCTCAAAAGATGTTTTCCTGCATCCAGTACCATGAGGTCTGTCTACTGCCTCCACTTGAGTGGCCAAACATCTCTGAATATCATGCTGATCTCAGAGTTTTTGCCCCAAGTCCCAAAGGAACTATAGAAGGTGCCCTTAACTAATGTGTCTTTGGTTTGTCTTACATGAAATAATGCTCCTGACCTGAAAAAGTGCATAAACTGCTCTTTCAATAGTCTAAAGTGAACTTGCTAGTCATTTTATCTTTTAAAATAGCGGTGCCTTTTTAAAAGTCTGAAACTCCAATTTATCATTCAAATGCACTTTTAGAAAGAACATGTTTTTCAAGTACAAGCAAATGGTTCACCCTGATAAAAAATAATAGATTCATTTAACTATTATTGACCTCATTTTGCTAAAAATAAACAGAAATTAGTGGAGACTAGAGGATCTGATTGGTGGCTGACTTTGTTTAGCAGGTCAAGTTTAGGTCTCTAGGGGCAAGAAGCCCTTTTATTCCTGTATGCATGTGTTATTTTAAATGGTTAGAAAGTAGATTTAAGAAATAGTAGCTAAAGAACAGGAGGAAAACATGGAGAGAGATTATTAGGGAAAAGAATGCACCTACTGTTAGAATCCATAGGAACAGCCTTAGGGGAAAAAAAAGACTTGGTTCAAGTTTAGTACATTAGTATATATTGCTTTCAATCAGCACATTTAATAATTCAGCAAAAAAATGTCCAGGGGAAAAAAAACCTACTCATTTTACGTTATTTACATAACATGTATTGCTTAACCAGGGTCCACAAGATATCATTCACTAATTTAAAGTATTAAGTGCAATATTAGAAATCTACTGTAAAACATGAAAAAACATACCTCATAGCACTTATAGAGAAAAGTTCTATTTCTTTTGTTAAACAAAAGCACAGATTATCCCGTTTGAAATGAAATCTTACTTTATAAATGATTCTATATTGTTGCCCTGTGATTATTTCTAAAAGTCAAAATGAAGGGTAACTAAGGGTACATATTTGCAGTTGGTGGGCAAATAATTCCTAGTTTTATATGCAGAAGAGTAATTATGGACAACAAAACTGTATTATAAATATTTAACTTACTAAGAGCACATTCTTAATTGTTCCCATCACTAAAAAGGATAATTATGTGAAGCATAGAGGTGTTTATGACTTTCTTAACAGAGGTAACATTGGTTTGCAGCATATTATACGATTCAGATGTACAGGTTTAAAACTCTTCAAATATTTGTTATCACATCACATCCAAAACAATCTATTACTCCCCCCAGCCACCACCCACTGCTCCTCTCAGTATTCTACAGTTGGGTTTCTAGGGTTTTCTTTTGTTTAGTTTTATTTATTTCTTATATAATGTTTTATGACAACTATGTCTCAAAAATAGGCAGGTTAAAAAAAGAATAAGTATTTTTGTATTTTCTTAAATTCTACAAACAAGGGCATCAGTAAAGTTGCTAGACAATTGGACTTTGAATCATTACATTCAAGAAATATGTTTTAATTATTTACATAACCTATCATCCTAGTATAATAATTAGCACCAACTGGGTCCTCTAAATATGTGTTAAACTGGAGAGTTCTCTGCAAGGATAAAACCCCTGGCATTCCATTGTTTAAGCTCAATCCCTGCAGTCCAAGAAGATTCTTAACCAATATGTTCAGAACCATATTCAAAAACAGGCAAGAGTTCACTAATTTAACATGAGGCTTGACAGGAAGAAGCTCTACACCCAAATGTATCCAGATACAACCAAGTCTAGAGTTTTGGATTATTATTATATATCTATAATACTCTTAAATGCTAGGGAAAATTTTCACAGAAAACCACTAATAATCACATCTGAATTGATTAGATTAACTTTCTTAACTGTAAGACTCTGAGAGCAGCCAGGTTCTATAACAGACTAAATCAATATTTCTATTAAGGATTAACAAATATCTTGCAGAGCATATATTCTGCAAGAACATATATTCGGCAAGACCCTTATTTTGTCTTTATTTTAATTGTACATCTTTCCCACTGCTCTTGAGGAAACATCAACACCCACTAACTAAACAAATCACTGATTAACACCCTTGTAATTATCATCTCTTTGGGGAAGTCTTTCATTATTCATTATCATGGTACCATATTACACTCTAATGGCATCACACTTCACAGTTGTATCCTTATGATAAATGGTATGATTCTTTCATTACTCTTTGCTTCTCACATTAGTCTAGAAGTAGAAGATGGATTCTTTTACACTGTTGTGATTTTAGCACCTGATAAGAAAACATTTATTAAATCACTGGATAGATAACTCATTCATCCAAAGTGTTGGATAAAGTTAAATAAAGATATAAGTAAAATAAATATATAAGGTAACAATTTGTCATGAATCTGAGGAAATTCTGATGATCCAAGTAAAACCCTGTATTTTACCAGTGATAAGCTAAAGTTCAGAGAAGTGAATGGTTATTTTATAGTTAGTTATTACAACCAGTAATGTGGAATCTGAAACTCTAGTCCCTAAAACCATGTTTACAAATACAAGCAAATGGTCTACTCAAATGAAATCATTAGCCCCACTTAACTATAATGAGGTTACTTTGCCAAAAATAAATAGTAATCAATTGAGATTGAAGGGCAAATTAAATTCTAGTTGATATAAAAGGTTAGTTTTACAAAGAGCCTAAAATCATTAATTGGCATTTATTATAATAATACAATCTAGACTATGGCTACAAAGTAAAGTACAAAATTGGGAACAAATAAACATTTACAAGGTTTTACTAATTTAGAGTACATAGTTAATGATCAAAATGTATTGGTTAATAATCTTGGTTATTACTAATAATTGTAAATGCTGTAGATAACAGATATGAGGAAACAATTGAGTTGAGTGAAGATGATGAGCACAAATCATCTGAACACTGAGTGGTTATTTCTGGTAAAGGCTGACTCTGAGTTCTATGGGGCAAAAAGTCTTGGCTTTTGAAATCAAGTGCATCAAATACTTTTTAATCTTCAATCTGGCAAGGGGTTGTTGGTTCTATGTACATTTTCATTCATAGAAGAGTGGCATGGGGGGGGGGGGTCTAGGACTCTGGAAATAAAACTGAGACAAAAGTTCTTCAGTCCGCTACAGAGGTGACCACATGCTTCTGTGGACTAATTTATGATGACATGTTCAACAGACTGACTCAGGTTTTTTCTGTCTGCAACCCTATTACATATGATCCCAAGTAGCTTGATACACATGAGAAAGTCAGATGTCTCTCTAATTGTGTAAAAGAAACAACCAGAAGATGAAATAAGCTCTACTCTGTCACAGAATATACTCTTCTATTTACCCAGTGATAAAATAAAATTCCAACAAGTCCATAGAATGACTTTTCCAGTCCCAAGGACAGAACATCACGTTCTTTATTCTTGAAAGTTGTGCTGGTTATACCTTATTTATCAAGCAAAAAGTAATGTCTGAAACTTACTGGATAGGCTATTGTGCACGTGTAAATATGTTGCTGAAGATATTAAATCCAAGGTACTTCACATCTAACTTTAAAATATATTAAGCTTGGATTTATACAAAACAGCTTATAAATTGTATACTCTATTTTTCAAATTTCATCAATTTAGCTATATAAAATCTGAAATCAGTAGAAACAAAAATAACAACTGTCCTGAGTCATACCTATTTAACTTTTGAAACAAAGTTATTACTTTCCTTTTATACTTTATATTGGCTAAAATATGCTGTTGTAAGCCAGCTAAATATCCATTTACTATCTTAATGGAGACATTTTTACAACATTGCCAACTTCTTGCATTAATGCTTTATTTTTTTATTATAATAATAAAGCATTTTATTTTTGAAAGAACCAGCACTTAGCAATTTATATCTTCATCCATGTGATAATCCTACTGGGAAGAGATATTGATGGTGTATAAATTAGTCCTTTCTTTTCAATTTTGAAATATTACTTGTATCTCATTATCTCAGGGCCTTCATAAACCTAGTGGTTGTACTTTCTTTGAAGTCATTGCCCTGTGTAGATAGTTATCTCTCTTAATGAATTAGTTCAAGTCTAAAATGAGGTTCTAGAAAAAAAAAAAACTCATTCTAATAATAGTATTAAAGTTCAAAGTCACTATGAAAGATTCAAACATCACATTTGTATATTCTATGGACATGAAAACTTGATTTTAATCTGGTAAAGCAAATTAATAAAAATGATTTCTCATCAAAATTTTGCCTATACTAATGAAATAGCCTGACTTTCTGCAGAAACGGAGAGTACATTTTACCAAATGATCTAAAGTTAACAAAATGTGTGTTTCAAGAGAGATAACAAACCATAACCTATTTATTCTTCTATAGAAATGGCTAATTATAAGTAGGACAAGAGTAGTAAAACTATAAAATTGAAACCACTGACTCTCTGTCACAAACCACATTTATAGAAAAATAATAAGTAAAGGAAGCATATGTGTTACAGATATAGTAATGTCTTGATTTTAGAGATAAAAATTAAACCATCACATTGAATAAGAACAGAATCAAGACAGATGATTCAAATGTAAGCTCACAGCTTAGTTTATTAGTGAGTAACTCACAGTTTGAAATGATCATTTTTACCTGTCGAGTAGTATTTGCCATCTTCATTTGTTCTGGGTTGTTAACTATAATTCTCTGCATTTCCATTTTCAACAGAGCAGTGATAGGCAAAAAGTCTTATTTCATTTCATATTTTTGCTAAGTATTTCTAAACCTCCCCTACTATCATTGTTAATACTTTAGGGTCTCCCTACTGAAAGCAAGTTTTGCCAATGGTCAATAAACTCTGAAAATATTTACCATTAATTAACATGATCCTTTTTTTTTTTTTTTTTTCTTTTGGGAAGTGCCGGGGCTAGGAATCGTGGTTCGAGTCCCGCCTGGGGCCCATAACGAGACCTAGTTCCCAAAAAATAGCTGGACGTGGTGGCACGCGCCTGTAATCCCAGCTACCTGGTAAGCTGAAGCTGGGGATTGCTTGAGTCTGTGGTACCCTGGGCAACGAGAGCCTGCGGTTCCACAGGCAAAAATAGCGAGACCTTGTCTCAAACAAACAAACAAACTAACAAATAAATTTAAACCAAAGCAATGGCAAGGGGAGGACAACTCTAAACTCTGAAAAAACTTACAATATTAATGGGCACTGTTCCAACTAGGCTGTACAAAGTTGGTTGTACAAGTTTAATAAACAGAAATCAAGAAATATTGTAATTCTGGATTAGTTCCCTGGAGATTTATTTTAAAATGCCTGAAAAGTCTTTTAACAAAGCGCTATTCAAAACACACATACACACACACACACACACACACAAACACACAATGGGCCATTCATTTAACAATTTATTGAGCAAATGATGACATGTTTTCTAACTGAATTTGAAATCTAGAAGGTAAAACATAAAGAATAAATGACTGCCCATCATGATCTTAGAGAGTCAAGCTTCATAGATTAATTTTGTGGCTTTAAGAGATGTCTTTTAGATCTTACCCAGATAGTATCATTTATGATATTAAAATATACACAGATCCAGCAGCAAGGAAAGCAAGGGGAATACTTTTTTTTCCTTTAATTTTAATTTCCCCCAGTATTCAAATTTATATATCACATATAGGGAAAGTAAGTAGAGATTTGAGGAGGCAGGAAGCATTTATTTTAATACTGGTGGATTGCCTTATTCTTCTCATCTATTGCCTAGGGCAGTCAAAAGCTGTACCTTTATCCTTGTCTCTGAAATACCAGCTGTTGCCTGATCAAAGTTGTTTTGTCTGCCTTGTTAACATTATTTTATCCTTATAGGATGGAGTAGAAACAAAAAGAAATGGGATTTTAACTAATCTTAGTCTTCTGAATTCTCCTGGGCTCTTCTGACATCAGCAGAATTCTTTTGTACAAGGTAAATATTATGCTTGGAAAAACAATTCTGGATTTGGGAGAAATGGACTCAGGGTGAAAGTTAAAAGGTCACTGCTTTAGAGAGGCAAGAGTTCTTAACAATGGTTAAAAATTTGACAACAGGAGAAATTTAATTTGGGGGCATTTTAAAATTGGAGTCTTTGACAGATTATTATTCCTATATTATTAGGGTACCAAAACACATGAGCAAACATTATAATAAAAAATACACAACAATTCTGAACTAATGTTAACCACCAATAAAATACAGGAACTGAACCCTGACTTGCTAGGAACCAAACTCTTTTTTTCTTTGCTAACTTTAATTGAACTTCCTGAGACTTTCACTTGCATTACCATGATACCAAGTAAAGAACTTAGCTCATATTCACTCAAAGCAGAACAGATTAAGTAACATTATGTTTGTAACTGACAGCTAACAATATTTAGCTAATAGTTAAAAATGATTGTGGGTTATGATAACAAAGGGAAAAGTGTTATTGTGAGCAGCATGGTTTCTTTGTCTTGTAATAGTACCGCAATGGTGGAAACTTATTTTTTAAAACCCAGGAATGCAATTACAGATAATCCTCTAGTTAAAACTAGTTATAGATCACTCCCTTAAATAAAAATACCTTTCATTTAAAAATTAGTCAAAACCCATGTTTAATGAAGTAAAACACTCCCTCTCTTGTATTTGAGAAATGGGAAGATAAAAAATTGTAATTCTATTTTGAGGTGAAATGTAAAACAATTAGAAGACCTGTCTAAATACTCAAGGAGAGTAATAACAGGAACAAGATCAGGAAACACTTTTATAATTTATGACTAAGTTCCATTCTAATGGGTCAACATGATAGAACCTGTTTGAGGTTTTCTGCTTGGTAAATTGAACTGCCTAACATTTTTTGGGGGAGGAGTGAAGAGACATAACTTTTAGATCATTTTCAAGTACACAATTCCAAGATTTGAAGTACACTGAGTATATTTTGCCACCATCACTACAATTTCCAGAACCCTTTATGATCCCAAATGGAAATTCTATATCTACTGAACAAACTGTTAACCTTTCCAATCCTTCCCTTCCTTAATTCATAGTAACCACTAACCACTCTTCTGTTTTCTGTCTCTAAAAGTTTACCTATTTTAGGTAGCTCATACAATCTTAAATGCTTTCAAGATTCATCATGTTGTAGCACATTTCAAAATTAGAGGGAGCAGTCAGAAAGATGTTTTACCTTTTTGGGCAAGGAGTAGACAAGGAGAATATCATTGCTAAATGCCATAGTTAGAAAATCAAACAGATTTAATGTAGACTAAGAGAAAATGAAGAGATAATAGGTAATCTAAGGGACGTAGACTGGTTTGAGGAAATTTATATAACTATCAATTTCAACATATATTCTGTAGTTCAAAGTAATTAAAATATCTAATAAACTTTTAATTCCTTGCCGTGAAGTCTAACACTTACCATCTACAATAAATGCAACAGATTTACTCAAAATTCACTCAAATTTTATGTCACCCTAGAAAAATTGTAAACCACACATCAGACCTCATAGAAGTCATTTAACTTATAAATTCAAATATATCTTGTGGAAAAGATTTAAATATATTGATAATATTTAAGAATATCAAGGCACAATGTTCTTAATGTCATTTATTTAGATTTCTATGACTGCCAGGCATAGTGGTATGTGCCTGTAGACGACAACCTAGGAAGCTGTGGCTGGGGTCAGGGATTGCTGTTCGAGTCCTGCCAGGTGCATATAGCGAGACTTAGTTCCAAAAAAATATAGCTGGGTGTGGCATGTGCCTGTAATCCCAGCTACCTGGGAAGCTGAGACTGGGGATTGCTTCAATCTGTGGTACCCTGGGCAAAGTTGAGTCTGCAGTTCCACAGGCTAAAGTAGCAAGACTTACTCTCAAAAAAAATTTTTTTTCTATTACTATCAATGCGTTTCTTCCTCTTATGTTTAGTTACCCAAAGTGAAATGGGAATTATAAAAATATGGAATTAAATCAGTATCACAAAAGACTCCATTTACATAGCATAAAAAGGTATTTCAAAAGCGGTCTTTTTATGATTTATTTTGAGTAGTTTAAAATGTTTAGTCAACTATTTGGAATTCTCAATCATCTGATCTTTCACAGATGACTTTCTAGGTGCAAATAAGTACTTTTGCCATGTGTTAAAATATGACTTCAATATTTCATTAAAAAAATTGGTGTTTCAAAAGCTGGGCACAGTGGCATGTGTCTGTAAGCTTCATCCTATGAAGCGGTTGGGGCTAAGGATCGCGGTTTGAGTCCTGCTTGGGGCAACACAGTGAGACCTAGTCTCACAAAATAGCTGGGCGTGGTGGTACGTGCCTGTAATCCTGGCTACCTGGAAAGCTGGGGCTGGGGATTGCTTGAGTCCGTGGTACCCCAAGCAACCTGAGTCTGTGGTCCCATGGGCAAAAATAGCGAGGCAGTGCTTTCTCCAATGCTTTCACTACACATTCACCAGATGACAGAAGTGCTCAGGGGAGATAAGAATAAAAGATAAAAAGCTTTCTCCAAGGGTTAGTCTATATAAAGTTGAGAATGCAGAACATAATAATAATAATAATAAAAACCTTTGTTAACAGATTATTCCATATGATTTCAAAGGCATATAATTTTAAAATGTTCTCAAATTTTGCTGCCAACTTGATAATGCCTTTAATCTCATATGTTCTTCAAGATATGAGTTTATTAATTATAAAAATTTACTGACTTATTAATTATAACATAATTTATTAAATTTATTGCAAGAATTACAAATAATAACATAGCATCAGTTGTACTAAATTTTTAAAAATAAAATAGAGGCAGTTTGAAAAAGTACAAAGAATATGAGGACTCAAACAGTAAATATTACTATTTTACCAGCATCCATTCATTCATATTCACATTTCTTAAACTTTCCTACTCAAGTATATTTCGTGTGTACAAAGCAGACATCTTCTCCCAGTGAGGTTGGTAGCAGTATATTTCAAAATGATGAGGAATGTTTTTGAAGCACAAAAATTTATGTCTTCTTATTTTACTAATATCATATCTAAGTGTAACAGAAAATCAACTTAAACCAAATATTAACTAAAGTAGGTGATTTATGGAGATTCATCAAACATATATGCTGTCCATTAAAGAGTCGCTACATACTCCATCACTGAAATCATTTGGAAGGATTCTCATGATATTATATTATCAGGTTATGTTTTCGAAGGATCAGTTTAATGCCTCCCCTCATAGCTGAAAGTAGTTGGAAGGTATATTACAATGGAAAATGATGTGGGATTTATAGTCAAAGTTAGAGTTCATATCCCCAATCTAACTCTTATGGTGAAGTTAGCCTTGAGCTAGTCACTCATTCTCTTTGTGCCTTGGTTTTATCATTTTTAAAATGGAGCTAATGATGGCCCTCATCTCTCAGACTCATATACATAAGAGTCAATTTACTACACAGTTGCTGGAAATAGAATGTATGGTGTAAGTATGCCCTAAATAAAGGGATTTTTATTGTTTCAAGAAATTCAAATGAGTCCTAAAAATCAGAAAAGCAGGCTTCTTTTCTCTCTCTCTCTACTTTCATTTCCTACAATGATGTGGGAATTGAAATGTTTTCACAATGCAAATGAAATAAAATACACACTTAAGGTAATAAACTTGATAATTTAAGGTAGAGTAGACTTGAATAGAATAAGGAAAAGACAGGTTTCAGAAGATATGTAGTAGAAATATAAGTATAAAACAAAATTATGAACAGAATGGTCATGACTTTTATTTAAAATATTTTGAATATTTTGCTTACGAAACACCAAACCTCGTAATTCCTTCAATAAGACAATCAAATTAGTCTTCACCAGAGCTAGGATATTTGGAATACCACAGTTTGATTTCTATTTGATATCAGAAGCCATTCAATATCAATTTCCATGCAATCCCCTAGTCATGACTCCTTCAGATACAAAGGAACTACTTTTGTCCTGAGATAGAAAATACAAATGATGATCTGAAAGAGCTTTGCTTCTAATTTAAATAAATATCATGAAAATATTTCTAATAACTAAATCTCATTTTTTTCTTATACATAGTAGCTATACATAATTTGAACTAGCTTATTAAACAGCATGCTATTAGAGCAAATTTTGCTACAGAAAATTCTAAAAACATAGAAGAAAATTTAATCACCAATTATTTCACTATAATATGTCGGTTTATGTTTTTAAGCTACCACATTATTTTTTTCCATTTTATCTACTTACATAGGTATTAATATCTAACTTTTCTTTCATGTCAAACATGAAATTAAGTGTAGTGGGATAATTAAATGTGCAAAATTGAACTTAATAATTGATTTTACTAAATTTACACAATAATTTTATATAAAATATATACAAAATCTATATAACTGTGAGATAGTATCTTTGTTTTTCATATTTCTCTTCTTTTTTTGACATATTTTTGAAAAACATCTGCATTTTTTTGATTCTTTGCTGTATCTCAGGTATTTTTATATATTAGTTTTCTAAGTTTGTAAATGAAGTTTCTGAATCAGACAGTATGAATAACTTTATGCTTCTGTCTCATAATAGACATAGATCATTTCTTTATTCAGAAAAAAGAGGTATCACTTTATTCCCACAAACACTATATGAGAGCTCTTATGTTTCTGTATCTGCAGCAGGGCTGTCATGAAACTCTTGCAAAATGATCTATGAAAAATAGGTAATATTTTCTTTAGCTATCTTTCAGACAGTTTTGAAACTTAAAGTCTCAGCTACTAGAAAAGTGACAAACTAGTTAGCTTCTTTAGTCTTCAAATTTTTCATTGATGTGAAAAATCTACCCTAGTATGAAATTACAGTATTTTATACTGGTGCTTTGTGTATGAAATGAAGATGTAAATCTGAGTACAGTGCCTGACAAAGAGAAATACTCAAAAATATCAGGGACAGAGAATGATTCCTGACTCTTATTATCATCTTAATTTTGCATTATGTATAAAATAGGCCAGAGAACTTTAATGTAGGTTACTTTATGATAGTACATACTAAATATATTAGCAAATACAGGGAATCAAATACAATTGTATAAAAACCACAAATGTGAAATTACTAGAGTAGTTGCTAAATAACTTCTTATTTGTTTGGATTATAGAATCAAAGATATAATAACATTATTGGGTATGTCATAAATACAATCCTATTATTTTGTTCAAATGAATCAGACTCTAATGGGAATTCTGTCTGGAGACCAGAGGAAATACTGTGATACAATCCTGGCTGGACAATGGAGACAGCAGTCTAATCAATTGTTTCATCATGCCCAGAAAAGAAACTCACCACTTACACAGGAGGCATGGTTTTACTTTGATCATCCCTGACAGAAAAAGCTTGTGTATCACTAAACGAGAGTCTAAAAGCAGGTAGGATGTAATAATGATGATCGGTGAGCCCTTATCAAGTTGACTATTAAATAGTAGTGGAAGTGGGTAAGCAGCTGCTGAACATTTTTCATACGATTACTCACTACATCTCCAGGCTCTGCTACTTTTCACCAAAATTAACACCATAGCTGCATAAGCATCACCAAATATTATTCCCTATCTTCCATCCCAATACTCCAACTATCACCATGCATGAGCTAATTTATTCTCTACACTACTTCCACTTTCATTTTTCTCCAGAGAGCTCTTCTGGAAAAAAAAACAAACAAACCCTAGATTCAATAAATGTCATTTTCCATTTTCCTGTTTGAAATCCACTGACTTTAGGAGAAAAAGAATCTAATCCAAAAAGTATCACTATCCCTGAGGGGTTTTTATTTGTTTTTGTTTTTGTTTTGGTGTGATCAGAAGCACCTGAAAAGCTAGCAAATCTTCTGAATTAACATATCTGGGGTGGGACTGGAGAATTTGAATGTCTAATAAACTTTTAAATGATGTGATGATGTGATAATACAGATAGTTGAGTAAATATTTTGAGATTTAGCAATATATGCTTACAACTGTACATCACTGCTCAACATGGTATCTTTTAAATCTTAAGCTGGTATAGTTCTACAAATCCATCATGTTCTTTCTCATGTTTCTGCACATATTAATTACTCTACCAGGCATGCATGTTTATCCCCTCTGCTAACAGGCTAATCACCACTACTCCCCTCTGTGCCTTGGTGATACTGCGCATTTCCTTTTCTCCTCTTGTGCCCTTCTCACCTTCTCACATTGCACTATAGTTGCTGTGTTATTTACACTCTTCTATGAGTTCTTAGATGGCTAGTTGTCTCTTTTTGTACTTAGCAAAATACTTGACAAATGGTAGGAAGGCATTCAATTTTTTTTCAATGAATGATGATAATTCTTTATCAGATACACCTACTGATGTAAGTCAGTGACCATGACAGTGATTTTTTTTTTAAATCCCATGTCACCTCAATGATTATTGGAATATCCTAAAAAAAAAAAAAAAAGGTTGTGTGCTTGGTGTCTGGAATGAAAACAAGAAGTTAAACACACACACACATACACACACACACACATACACACCACTCAACATATTAGAGATAAAACCCAAAGAAGATGGGGACTAAAACAATGCAGTTTCATGCTCAGTTTGGATAACCAGAAGACAGAGGAACAGGGAGCCAGCCGATCACACTCTAAGTTCTAGAAAGTCCTGCAGATACTCCAAGGCAGATACTTTTACTCTTGAGTTTATCTAGATGGAACCTGTGCTCAAATTTTTAATGTCACCTAATATTCACCTAGTCACATTCTGCTTGGCACTCCAACAGGAAATTCAAAGATTACAACCTTTGTTAAACATGTCAAGAAATGATTATATTTCAACTCAGAGTGAAGGTCTAGCAGTAACATAGAGATGTCAGTGTACCATGTAGCAGGCTTATACTGTTGTCACCAGTCAAAAAAATACTTTTGTTGCAATTATATTCAAAAAGAAAATCTAATTCCTGAAATGTAATGAGTTTTTCATACTTCCAATGTTAAGGACTTTGTGTTAAAATGTCTCTCTACTGTTATATTGACTTAACTATCTAAAAGTCCTGAAAGGGTAGTGGCTAAGAATTAAACCTTGTACTCTACTTAAAAATCTAAGATGACCAAAGTACATCTATGAAATTATCATTTCAAAATGTTCTATGTAAAGTTCAATCTTCATGTGTTAAAAAGGTATTTCAATATAAATTTCAAATTTTAGACTACCCAAACCACTGTTAGTATTTCATATATTTAGACTAGACTGAACCCACAGGTCCATATCTTATTTCACATGTATCTACATGTTATGAAAAAATTCAAAATAAATTGTCAGACTATTCAATGGGTTCCATTGATTGCATCATAGTTTTATTTTAATTCTAGACCCATGTATTATCAACATTCAGTAGGAAACAGGTGCTCAATAAATGGTTGCTGAATTAAGAAAATACAATAATTGTTTACAATTGAATTTATATGGTAGACTGTTCAGCTGTTTCTGAGTCATTATCGCTCTACAGTCATCAAATATTAGAAGAAATAACTGAAAGATTACTTAGATACTTTATTACATATTCATCATAAGTGCCTTAATGTGATTATAATTCCAGTTAACTGATTTAATTTGACGAGGGGATATGCTCTCAGAAATTATGTCAATAAGTGATGAGTGCCACTGTCCGGACAGTTGTTGGCTTAGCTTTTCCCATCAGTGAGACAAACTTTCAGATTACCTTAACATTTGTTCAAACCATGCTTAATGAGATCTAATTCATTCTATCATTGAAGAAACACTGGTTTACAATGTTCAGTATGATTTAGGGGAGTAGATTCACTCACTTATATCACACCACTAGAAAGCACTCAATATCCTTTACCAAAGACCATTGATAAGCACTCTTCCCCTTTTTTTTCACCCCGACAGTTCTTTCCCTTTTAGTGACTGCTTCAATTCTGCAGTCATAGTTCCAGGGTTTGTTTTGCTTTAATTCTGTTAGTATTTTTGCTTTTCCATATTCCACACATGAATAAGATCATCTAGTCTTTCCTTTTCTTTCTGACATTTTGTACTTCTTCTTTAAGTCATTGTTTATTTTATTTGACAATATGATAAACCCATATAAAGGACAATTCAAGGTATATATTATACTTAAAATGTGAATAAATGTACCCACCAGCAAAACAATTCTTCAACTCAAAATCTGGTAATAGATCATATACTCTAGCAAAAACATGTCAGACTTAACACCACATTTTAAAAATACATTTTTTAACTTACAGAGGACACACAATTTTAAAACATCTAAGAACATCTATAACAGGCATTACAGACCTGATAATATTTAGAAAGCTATGTGTTTTTAATTTTTTAATTTTGTTTTTCTTCTTTTAACCTATTAAATCAAGTTATTAAGTCTCACATTCCTTGCAACAAGCAAATGCTCTTTAACATTGTCTCAAAATCTAATGGTGCCCTTTAACAAATGTAGAAATGAGTGAAAAGTCTTACGGTGATCTAATAATTAACTAAAATTTCAAGACAAATCACTCCTGGAAGAGCACTATTTTACAGAAAGAAAACCAACATTTTCCTGAAAGAGGACAACACGGGGAAAACAGTAATGGTGAACAGATTTCAGGGATGAAATCACCAGACCCCTTAGCCAGCAAGGGGTGGAGGTGGCTCAGACATAGGGGCATGACTCCAGTGTGGGTGAGAATGAGCATGGGGAGCGGTTAATGAACTCTCCCTACCCATCATGGGGGTCGGCATGTCGCAGCCTTCTGCAAGCCCAACAAGCTTTGCCATCATCAAAGCTTCCATCCCAGTGGGAGTAGGGACTGTGTGTGCATGGCCAACTGGGCCACACCCCCATGCTGAAAGGTGCTGGTGGGTGGGTGGGGGTAGGGTGGGGGTGGGGGAGTCTGGGGGTCAAGATACTTCTTCTGTTTCACTCTCACTCCACTTAGTCCTCAGGAGGGATAAGAAGAGTACAAACATTGCAATCAGTAATGTAGAATGGGTGAGGGACCAGATAAAGAACCTGTCAACACACCTGGGTGGGATGCAGGAGAAGGAACATCAAGAAAGGCAATGCATACTGGATTGGAGAAACAATCATGATAAAGACCTATCACAGAATCACACCTACAGCCTTACCAGGAGTGGATGAACCAAGACCCCATTTTGGGATATGCCACCCAAGAAAATAAGGCACCCCACCTCCTGCCTCAAGAGAGAAGGGCCACAGAGATGAGGCATTGGTTTCACAGTAAAACTGCAAACTAAGAGAGAAATGATGATCCACAAAGTCCACCAGTGAATGCCTGCCCACATTGAGAAACTTCTTTACTGACAATGGCTAGGGGCAAGACCCCCTAAACCAGAAGGCAGAGCTATAACATGAAGAGGCAGCAGACTGACAAGGAGAATACACTGGAGGAAAGTCAGCAATGAGAAGACATTTATAGACCTCAAATGAGCATGGACTGGCTGCACAACACAAAGCTAAGACTGCAAACCTACAAGCACAATATGCCGTGTCCCAGGAATACAGTCCCTCACCCAGCAAAAGGACACTGCCACAGAAAAGGAAGAGACCAATGGACTCTACATAAATCAACAAACAACAAGGAGAGAGGAGTCTGAGTGAACAGACAGGCCGTGGGGGTAGGGGCAGGAGAAGGCATTCCAGCAACCATTTGTTTATTTAAGAAATTAAAAGTAAGAATAAAATCTTAAAATGAAATAAATAAAATAAAATGGAAAAATATCCATTGGTATGTAAGCAGGCTATTGCTTTGTCTATGTGACTTAGATTGTTAAATACTAAACAAACTCAAAATGTCATTAGTTCAGTTACTACTTAAAGGAACAGTTCAAGCAATAGAGAATGGATTGATTTCTTCCAAAAAGATGCTTCAATGAGATTACAAAAACAAACAAACAAACAAACAAAACACATACACACAAAAAACTGCAAATGCCACCTACAAAGAAGCCATTGTCAAAGCAAAATGCATTATAATCTGTGTACTTAAGAATTTAAAAACAGGAGGGTCACTTTGAAGAGTGTTTTCAAGTAATTGAAGAAACAGCCTGATAATAAGGGCAACAGACATATTTGTAAAATGAGATGAAAAGAGATTTATTGTTCTCATGAGTTCTGTTGCCTACAGGGAAACCTAGTTGGGGAGATTCCCTGTCTTGCATGTATTATTAACAGGTGTGAATTCTGCTAACAACATAAGTTGTCACTGCTAGCAAGCTGTTACATTATATTATAGCACATTTAAGAAGTAACATGACACTAATAGTGTCTACTCTTTTCTTTCAAGCATGAGAAAGTGTAAATGTAGTTCAAATCAGTCTTAAAAGGAAAAAAAAAAGTGTTTGCATGCCTCCTTTTATTTCCAAAGAAGCCCTTTTCCTATTTGAAGTCTGTCCAAAATAAACAAAAGCACACAATGCAATTAAACATTTTCTGATATTTATTTAGTAATAGTACAAAATTTTAATTGCGCTTGTAGGTAGATGCTTGAGAATCTTGACTCACTGGAACAACATCTTTAATCATTTTTACTATTCAAGGGGATTTATATGCGGGCTATCATTCCTTGTAACATAATTTTCTTATTGTTTATTTAAGAATCCATATACTAAGTTAGGCTTGTGAAACTAAGCTATGTAGCAATCTAATTACTTCCACAATCTGATATACAGGCATTTACTGCAAATGATTTCTGTCTAACTACCTTCAGGGAAAGATTTGTTATTCAAAACAAGAAAATCCTCAAGGTAGGAACCTTAATGTCCACTGATCCTGTGAAGAATTCCAAGTGATTTTTTCCCAATAATTGGAACCTCAAAGGAAACACTGCATATTTTTATCACTGTAATTGTGGTTAACCAAGAATATAAAAAAGATAATCAGGATATTAACTCTTTTCTTTTGGTTGAAACAACAACAAACATCTATCAATGTGGCTAATAATTTGACTAAAATACAATTTTATTCTTAAGAACATCAACATCACTATAAACCTTAACTCAGGTATTGATTTTCAGTTTGTTAAAAAAAACTGTTGATCTTATTCTCTGATAGTATGGGTCAATAGTAAGTTAAAAAATGCAAAGCTTTTGATTTTTTACCTTCCTCCTTAAGATTATAGACCCATATGCCTCTTAGCATATCATCATTAATGATCTCTATCTTTAAAAGAAAGCAGTGATTTCCTACCCAAGTTAGAATACTTACAAATAAAAGAACAGCCAAAAAAGGCTCTCAGTAAAACAAAAATCTATGATGTTCTATACAGCATAAACAAAAATCAGGCATCAAAATTTGTATATAAAAAACATTCCTTCAATTTAAGATACATTTATTTGGCATATTTATGGGTCTTTAGGATTAAATCATAGAGAGTCTGTGTTAAGCAGTGACTTTCATATAGGGGGTTCTAGACTGTAAATTATTTAACAACAGTGCAAATCTCAGAAATTTGAATCAAATACAGTATGCATGAAAATGTCACCAAGTAAGAGAAATATATGATCTCTTTTTGGGAAGAAAGTGGATATCCTGCTGGGCACGGTGGCTCATGTCTGTAAGCTTCAGCCTATGAAGCGGCCGGGGCTAGTGCTCGCGGTTCGAGTCCCGCCTGGGATCCGTAGCGAGACCTAGTTCCAAAAAATAGCTGGGCGTAGTGGCGCACACCTGTAATCCCAGCTACCTGGGAAGCTGAGGCTGGGGATTGCTTGAGTTTGTGATAACCCGGCAGTGAGAGCCTGCGGTTCCACAGGCAAAAATAGGGAGACCTAGTCTCATATATATATATATATATATATATATATATCCTTTAGATAAAGACAATGATGGCTTTCCTATGCAGTGATTGTAAACAGGGCTGGGGGGAAGGCACAGAGCTTAGCAATTCACTATTCCCTGTTTCTGTTTCAGGCTGTGCCCTACTTCAAGTAAAGATTTTCTATCATTAGCATGCTCAGTCAGCTCATTCATCAGAATTACTCTGACCTTATCATGTTATGCATCCATAGTATTTTCAGAATCACAAGTAGTATAAGATGAAAACAAAGTTAAAGGATATATTTTACAGCTCCTCCTGAATTTCAATAAATTTACACAGATTATTAGTTTTCTAGTTAACTAAATTCAAGATTAGTAAGGGAAAACTTTAAAGGTATTATCAAAATCAAAGTGTATATATGAAAATACTATCATGGCATCTTCAACTATTTACTTCAGATTATTTAAGCTCTTACAAGAGCATATTATAAAGCCATTAGATGGATTAATGGATACTCTAAATATAAAATTATAAAACCTGGCTTAATTGTAGAAGTGCCTTGATGGTGGTATTTTAGCTTTTAAGAAAACAAAATTCTTGAAGGAATTCTTAATTCTGTGACTATTGTGTTCATCCTTCAAGAAGTTCAACACAAGTTTTTGAGAAATGTGGAAAATGGAAAGTGAAAGTGTAGAAAGGTAAACTAAGTCACAATCTAGATATATAAAGACCTGACATCTTCATGAAAGACACAAGGAAGATGTAAACAATATAGCGATTAGAACCGAGGCTGAAATGGAGGGGGACCCTTTGAAAGCACAGACTTAGGTGGAGTTTAGACAAGGGACCATTAAAAAAACACTTTACTTATTTTCTTACATTTGTGTTGATTTTGGGATAGTATTTGATTTCTCCCCTCTCATATGCTCCTTTACTTATCCCACCACCATATCATCTGTGATCCATGACCACAGTATAGTAGGGAGATATTAAGTGAAACGATATACTGCACAAAAATGGTAAAACAGAAGAGATTCAGGGAATTTAAGAAGCACCTATTTCTCAAGGCAATTAGGATCGTTATCATGAGACAGGAAGCCAATATAACAATAGTCACTTATTATAGGATACAATGCATTGAAGTGGATATATATATTACCTCACCACAACCCATGGAATATATATTATTGTCCTTATTTTAGGATTGAGGAAAGTGAAGTTTAGAGAGGTTAAGCAATTTACAATGGCCCAAAGCAAAGTCAGCACTCAACCCTTTTATGTTGACTCAAAGCTACCACTGTGCTACCTTGCATGGGAGAAATATGGACTGTTGATGCCACAGCTTGGAGAACTATGTGGGTTATAGTGGGGAGTCAAAGTGAATGTTATGACCAAATGATTCTTTAAGAAGTGTTAACAGGAATGAAGGCCACACGGTAACCATGTCTAGCACAGGAATGAGGGGAAAGAAACAAAGGCCTGTTACCCAACAAGGAGTAATACAGATGAACCACTGGCAACCTGCTAATGCTGGGGCCCAAGGACTTCATTTAGGTGGATTTGATTCTCCTTCAGAGCATGCGTATCTCTCTTTTCTGTTCCTTTCTCTACCTCTGCTCTATAAAATAAGAAAAATTCTAACCTTTAGTGGCTATCTGTTCAATACAGGTTTCCCTTGCTACCCAAAATTAAACCTTTCTTACTTTGTATCATTTGGTAGGGTACATTTTGGGGTCTGGGAATATTATTAATCACTGATTTTTATGTAAAAATTTACATACATTCCCAGACTCCCAAATCAATTTTACTAAATGCACACCAAATACAAATGTTCTACTTCTAGCTAGATCTTCACCTTCACTATATATTATTTAATTTTATATTAATTTTAGAAATTTACACACACACGAGTTAAATAACTTGCTTAGGCTAAATGACCATGCAAAAAAGCTGTTATTCCAACTTGAATCTAATAGAAATCTGACTATAGACTTGGGACTTTCAAAGGGGGGAGACTGTGATGCAAAAGAAAGGGGGTAGTACAGTGGACTATAGCAAAGAGTTATTGATGCTTTGGTCGTAGGTATGCTTAGGCTATTCACATCTGAATAGAGGTGAACCCCTAAAATACACAGTGCTGTAAAGCAACATTATCTCAATAAAAATTAATACAATTATAAATAAAAACAAAACACATAAACAAAGCTATGGAAATTGAAGAAGTAGGGAGATGAAAATAAGAAGGAATCAAGCAAATAGTAAGATATGCCCTTTTTTATAATTCTATTTTTGATTTTGTGCAATTTATATATTAGTGCCTTCATGCCTATTACCTTGTTTTTTTAAAGCTAAATAAAGTAAACTATACATAGGCCAATGCAAATTAAGATATATTGTAAATGTAGAATAATATAAGTATTAATGGCTCAGTATCCAAAAACAAAGTAAAATATCTCATTAATGCATATTTGTATCAACTACATGTTGGAATTGTTGTATTTTGGATATTTTGGAAGGTGGTGGGTGACCCCCAGGGGCTGAAATGATGCGAAATATATATAAATAAATTATAAAAAAAAATAATTCCTTAATAGTACTTTTGTGGTAGGGTCATAATTGAAAAAGCTAATTCATCTTACACATTAATTTAAGAGATTATAGAATATCTTAAAATGCTTTTCTTAATAATATATAATCATTTTTCTTTTAAAAGATCCTTAAATGCCTGCAAGTTTCTGTGATTCAAATGAGCATAATATTATATTCATAATTTGCTAGGATACTTGAAAACCTTCTCAAGATTTCATTTAAAATATTAAGCAGAGCTCTTTCATCTGGCTGCAAACATGTCATCCCCACTGAGGAAGACCAGGCAGTTTCAAGGCCATGGAAATGTTGCTTCATTGGCAAACACTAGAAATCACCAGAACACCAGGATATTGCTGACAACATGTGTCACCACAGGATCAACTTCAACAAACACTGCATGGGGCACATTGGGAAAGTTGGCAGGAGGTATTACCACTTAAAGATAAACCAGTGATTCTGCCCAAATGCCAACCATGATAAACTATAGACCTTGGTGAGTGAGCAGACATAGCTACATGTACCAAAAACGAAACTGGAGCTGCTCCTATCATTGATGTGGCCTAGTCCAGTTACCAGAGGTTCGTGGGGAGGGAAAGCTCCCAGTGTAGCTTGTCACAGAAAAGGTCAAATTCATCAGCAGAAAAGCTGAAGAGATGATTAAAGATGGGTGATACGAGGAGGGATACAGAGAAGGAACTGTGTCCTAGTAACTTAAAGCCTCATAGAGGCAAGTTCTTAAATGCTAACAAGGGCTTTTTTACTTCCAGTATGTGTGGGTTCTTTGGAAACTCTACCGCCTACCTATATTTTAGAAACCCGGAGTTTAGTGAGAAAAGTGTAAAGGTTTGACCATCTATGCTTCCTTCCCTCAGAAAGTACAAAGGAGACTACCAATACTTAGAGAGCTGGACCAGCTACTTAGCCTGACCTTTTCACTTATAAAGTGAGAATGATAACTGTTGACATTAACTAATTTGTATTAAGTAATGAAGGTACAAAAATGAATGAAGTATTTAAAATTTAGAATTTGTATGAATGTGTATAAAATTTAGGTACAAGCCTAATAGTTGTAAGACAAAGGCTTAGTTCAACTATCTGATCCTCAATAATTAGGTAAATATACCTATTTAAAGATTGTGTGGATTAACCAAAATGGAAAACATTGACTAAAATAGAACAGAATTTTATTTTTCTAAGCAGAAAAATATTAACACTAACCCAAAAAAAGAGGTTTCTTATTTTTTACTGAATTCCAAAGTTAGGATGGTATCTCTTAAGAAAAATTATAATTCTCCTAAGAGAATTATGCCAATGATGAGATACTTATAATTAAAATCTTAAAATAAACCCATAATTAACAAGGAGTTTGCTAATCAATGTATACTTAAAATAATGTATTTGAAACAGAATAGTAAAATAGTCTTATATAAATTTTCAAGATTCCTCCATTTTTCTGTTTCTCTATAACATTATAGTACATAAAATTTATTTTTTCAAAAATAGATTAATTAACACCATATATAAGTCTACTAAATGTCATATACATATAGCATTGCATATGTTTTTATTCTTGATTTATTTTATTTGGAAATGCATCTATATGTCTTAACATTATGTAGACTTTCCCTTCTACTTCTCAGTTCTTCAGGTAGCAAGCCACGTATTGAGGGAAAATAATTGGAATATTTTTCACGTTTTTTTAGATATCTTTTCAATCTTTAGATATACCCAGATTTTAATCTCCAGGGGAAGTAATAAAATTAATTTTTCTAAATAACAGTGTCTTTTCTTAATGAAAATTAACTTTTATGTTTATATTCCTTGAAACATCTTCAGCGATCTCTATTTTCTTTTCCTTTTGTAAATTTCCAATTTGACCTCAAAATCTATGCAACAATTAATTAGGAGATTTTAAGGCAAATAACCCAGTTATTAACCCAGTTCAACAATTTTCCAGATTATCAACAACCCCTATAAACATATTCCTGTAGTGTTCTCTTTGGTTTAAATATTGTTACTAACAATAAATGAATTTTTGGCATTCCAAGCCATATAGGACCAAAGTCAAATATCATAGTTTCACCAACTAGGCTAAATCCAAAAGATTCTTATTCATTACTTTTGTTTTATTCACATTTTCTGTTTTCCTTTTACGTCCCAAGAAAGCAATCTTAACTTCAATACCACGTGCTTCAAAAGTGGAGATGGAAACTATGAAAATGCTAGGGAGAATACACTGAGCATGATTTTTTAAATTTCAGAAAACTATAAGCCAGGTGTGATTTAGATGAACACTTATTGATAAAAAGAAGGTATGAGTCTTTAAATGGTTATGGAATGACTTAATAAGAATCTACATTGAGAAGAAATATCTTTGAAAAAATTGAAAAGTGTCCTGTTGATGTAGCTATCACATGAATGACAATTTCTCAAACATTGATCACAATTTAGAAGCAGTTTGCAAAAGTAGCAATGTTATCTTGCTCACCAATTTATTTTCTTTAAAAACTCATCTGTAAGAGATATATAGTACCTACTTAACTAATATCTTATGATATTAATGCCATTGTTGTATATAATTCAAGTTGCCCACATCTTTAAATTTTTTGAAGTTGTTCTGCTGAGTAAATGTTAAACTACCAGAACTCAACCAAACAAAGCTTTTTAGTCCTAAAAGAGAGTGCTGATATATCTTAAAGATTGGGAAAAACATAAAATTCAAATGCTCTGAAACTGTGCCATGTCAACAACTAAACAAACATTACTGCTGAACATATCTGCAAATTGATACCAGTTCTCTCAATAGTGCTTGTTATTCCAATTTAATCAGCCCTGTTAACAAAGGGCATGCATAACAGCTTTTAATTCAAAGTATGTATGAAACATGTATACAAACATTAATATTCTAGTTCAAGTTATCAAGTTGCATAGATCAAGGAGAGAGTACAAAACAAGCCATAATGATGTTACCATAAAGTGAAAATCTCAAAGAGAAAATAAAACAAAATCCAGACATAATCACTGAGAATGAAGCTTAAAGGAGCATATTCCAATTACAAAGTGATTAACACTCAGAATTAAACATGCAGAGTTAAACACTGTGATTTCTATCTTATATAACATTCAAGAAGAGAAAGTACAAAATGTTCAAGCTATTCTTTCTGGGCAGTGGGGTTATAAATTTTTAAAATTTTTATTTCCAGAATTTTTCAAATTTTTCAAATTCTGGAAATATCCAGAACTGACAAATCTGTGGAGACTGAAAGCCAGTTAGTGGTAAGTTGGGACAGGGAGAGGTAGGAATTGGACTAATGCCTAATAGGTGTGGGATTTTATTTTTGTAATGATAGAAATGTTGTAGAACTAGATAATGGTGATGTTGCAATTCTGCAATATACCAAAAAACATTAAATCATATACTTGAAAATTTCTAGTTTTATGTTATGTAAATTATCTCAATACAGCTGTTTTTTAATTAGCAATTTTTAAATATGAGCTCATTCTTCAGTTAACTTTGTCTACTTGCTCATTGTCTTATGTGTAATATCTTTAAATATATTTTGGCTATCTTGCTTCTTATTAAATTATATCTGCTTAGTTTTTCATAATAAGTAAGCTTTCAGATAAAAAAAACTTAAAGCAAATGTTTTCTAGATCTATAGATGATCAGAAAAATATGAAAAAATACAACATATTAAATTGACTCAAACATAAGGGAAAATGATACAGAAAATTATTCCCCCTGCCTTTAAACTAGATACTATTGTTCATGCCCTAAATTGTTCAGATTGAAAAAAAAATACACAGCACAAATAGGAGGGTGAGAGAATGAGTAAATAAAAGACTGAATCATTTAGTATCTTCTTTTTTAAGCAAATGTAGCATTCTTAAAGTATCTTTATCTATTCCTAAAGAGTCCCCAAACATCTAGTACTCATTTCCATTTTTATTACTCCTAAAACAAATTATATACAAGGGATTTAATTTTTTACGTCATGTCTTTTTTCCAAGCCAAATTTGAGTTTTAGAAGATGGTTAGCTTTTAGAAAACTTACTTTTAATATCTTAAAACTTCATAAATTACATTTTGTGCTACATATTTTCAGGTCATCTTCTATTACTTAGCATTCCGTTTCATCTTTTTGTTTTTGAA
The DNA here is from genome assembly GCA_004024945.1 of Uropsilus gracilis. Classification (NCBI taxonomy): domain Eukaryota; kingdom Metazoa; phylum Chordata; class Mammalia; order Eulipotyphla; family Talpidae; genus Uropsilus; species Uropsilus gracilis. Next base: position 10,732 of record PVHY01009271.1, on the reverse strand, counting down.
CAGATCACACTGTTCATGGCATGTTCGGTATTCATGGATAACTTTCTGTGGCTGCATGTTAGTTACAAATTCACATAAATTATTAGATTTCTGCCTCACACTACTAAATGATAATTAAAGGAAATCAGAATGAACAATTTCCCAAGTTTGGGTAACTGTGGTATTAGGGGATGTAGTAATATATAAATTTAAACCAGAGAAACAAAGCTAAAGCTTTGGTCTGATAAGAAGCTTGGATTTATTAAGGGGCCAGAATTGCAATCATTCTTATGAGAACTGTGGCCACATCCATTATCTTTGTTCTAAAAGAATATTATGAAAATAAAAAAGATTAGCACTTATTCCTATGGCAATCACAGGAGACAAATAAACCGGACCCCAGAAGTTTTCAATTTCCATTCTGCACCTAAAGATAAAACCTATAGCTGTCATTTGTCTGAAATACTACTTTTAAAAAGTGCAAACTGAAAAGTATACTCTAAATATCATCTATCCTAATTTGTCCAAGGTCTTGAAATATTTATCTCCTACTCATAGTAATATACACACAAATGTTTTTCGTGGAAGTTCTGAATTCTTCCCAAAAGAGAAATGATGACAACACAACTACACACAACACACAGTCTTTACACAGTGCAGTCATGCCTTGGAGCAGCAACACTGGAATGCATGTTCTGTGAGTCTAAATACTGACTCCACTATCCTAACCTGCAGCTTGATTTCCATGTTATTGTTTCTTATACCAGCTCATTTAAAGTATAGAGCTGGAAAATGTAGGCCCGGAACTAAAGGGCATTCGCCCATGCTTCTGCTAAGTTCCCTTGGGAACTGGGCCAACCATGTCTCTGGAGGCTCAGCCCTCCCATGCAGCAACTCTGGAATGGGTTGCGAAAGGTGGATGGGCCCCCCTGACTGGCAGTTGGCCTCTAAGAGCCAGGATGCCTTAAATGTAGGTTTGGAACTAAAGGGTATTAGCCCATGCTTCTGCCCAGTGCCCTCGGGGACTAGACTAACAATATCCCTAGAAAATTAGCGCTCCCATGCAGCTCCCTCCAGACTGGGAGGGACTGCAGATGCGTGGGCTAACTGGGGTGGTGGTAGTGGTAGTGGTGGCGGGCATGGTGGAGGGCAGTGTGTGGGTCAGGAAGGGTCATGCCTTTGGTCTTCTCTAAATTCAGTCCATCATCACCAGAAACAATTAAATCACTAATTCAATGGCAGATACACATGAAAATGGAGGTGAGGAGAAAAAACTAAAACTCAGAACAAACTAACATTTCAGATCCATAGGACACAGGGCTGTAAGTCTAACTGTAGAGATAAACTGTCTCAGAAATAACAACCCACCAAGGTTTCCACAGATGGGAACAGAATTTCCAGTTCAGAGATGCTGTTGGTGTGAGCTAAGCGACCTCTCATTCCATGTGGAGAGGAAAACTATAGAGACAGAGGCCCCACGATGAACTGGACCAACCATCTGCCAATGCCTATGCCAATCAAGAAACTTTTCACACGAACATCGGCTGGGAGAAATGCTCCCAATGCCAGCGACCAGAACTGCAAAGCAAAGAAGGAGCAAAATGTGACAGAAGTTGGGTCAGATAGGACGATCAGTAAGAAAGAGGAGGCACTGAAAAGGATACAAATATGTATTATCTAGCAACCTGCAACAAAGATACTCCTGGCAACCTACAACAAAGATACACCTGGCAAACTAAGCACCCACTGCCAAGTTCCAGGAAAACACGTCTACATCTGGCAAAAGAACATTGCTCTAGGAAAGAAAAGGAAGAATCCAATGAACTAAAATCTTACGAATAACTGGCAGTGGAAGAAGAGATGGAGTGACCAGAGGGGGTGATTAGGGGAAGGGAAGGAGGGAGGAACACCCAAAAGGCAAGAAAAAAATAAATGTAAACAAAACTTATATAAAAATAAAGTATATATCTGAAAGAACTTCACTGAGTAATGGCTGTGGTAAAGGGAGAAATGATCAGGCTATCAACTGTCAGAAACAAAACTTGAGCTGATGCAGTTCAATGTCTTACTGGGGACTGTCAAGGGGAGACATTAATTTTGGTTTAACAATCCGGATGTTTGACTTTAAGGCAGTTCCTAAAGCCCTGGAAAGATCAACTGCCTAACCCGTGCAATGGCATTTTGATCCTAGTGTTGCAGAATTGGTGTGAAGCTTAGAAACAGCCATGTCTCAGGTAGTTGATAGGTGGTACTACTTAGTCATAGTAACCTTGATTTCAACTAGAGCAACACTTTCAAACTATTACAGTTACAGTAAAATGTCAGAATACTTTGTTGTAGAGAAAAGTAGTCAAAATTGCCATAGAAATAATTCGTGCAGGGAGAGGAATGAAAAAGAATGAAGAATAAGGCCATACAGGGCTAAGAGAGATGGTCCCTTCACTGTGTCACTAGAAAAGTCTGCTCTTGCAAGTTCACATATAAAAACCTTCCATGAGATTTTTGTTTTGAAAACAAAACAGCAAAAATCCCCAGGAAGATGGTTTGAATAACACTGTTTTATACCACTCAGAAAACTATAGACAATGTTTTCACATCAATAAAGGTTTCTCAATTAGGAGTAGAAGAGAGGAGGGTAGAACATATGTATTATTAATAAGGTAGATTTAATTTTTTTAGAGAAAACAAGTAGCAAATAGTGCCTAGCTGCAGAAGACATTGTTTAGCTTTCAAGCTAATATTATTTCTCTACCCTTTGCTCCCTACCTTTTTGAGAAGTCATTACCAATTTTTTTAAAGGTCTACTTTCACCTTCACAGCGAAAATTCAATTTTTCAAGATACCTGCAGAAATTATTTGGCTTCCTTCTTGGGCAATATCCTTCAACACTCAAGGTCTGAGAATTCCCTATAAGTCTCATTTCCAAAGACTTCCCATTTCTTTCTCACTGATCTTGATACATAGATGTCTTCATATCTTCTAATTATCTGTAGCTAAGAAAAATGCAATTCATCAAGGACTGCTCAGACCTCCTATATGAGTTAAATCAATGGTTACCTTCACTGACTGTTACCATGGGTTGGGTTTAAGCCACCAAATGGGAAGCATAATACTTACTGAGACATAGTCAGTTTAGTTGCTCTCTTAAAAATGTCCACCTGCATCTGTTTTCACAAAATCTAAACTTCATGTATGACCATGAAAAAGAACAACAAAATCAAATGAAGCTTAGTCTTTGTTTGGTTTGTTTTGTTTTCCCATCAATGCCCTAGCCATCAAATTCAATAAATCTAAACATTATTCCTTTAACAGGTTCAGCAGCCCATGATCTGCTATTCCTTTTCTTCCCTCTTAGCCTGTTCTTCTAATTTTATTTCTCACTGTTCTTCAAAAGAATATGTTAATATCCCGCACAATACCAGTACTCTTCCATTAATGCTGCTTCACTCCTTAAAAAAAAATGCAAATTTTCTTAAATAGCTCCTCTCAGCAGTACAAAATAACAAATAGAACTTGTTATTATTTAGTCTTTTATATGGCATCAACGGTACCTAGTGAATTGATTCCTTTATTAAAGACATTTATTTCTCAGGGATTAAATAATTGAATTTATGTTACCAATTTCACAGTATTCCTTAAGAGACAAAAGTGATTAAAAAAATTTACTGAAACTATGGTCTAATGAATTCACTAAACAAGTCTACCTGTTTTCTGAGGATGCCCTGCTTGCTTCATTTTCCAGAACAATAATTCCTTGGAATATATGGAATATATACATATTTTTTATCTAATCCATGTTTCTAGTTCTCAAGATCCTAATTTACTTTGTACTCTTGTCTCTCTTTCAGGATTCTTGATAGAAAGAATGCATTGGACTGAGAGAAAGTAAAACATGAATCTTTTTCATTTCTTTCTTAAAAGTAGAGCAGAGATGGTCTCATTAACAGAGTTATTGCCTTTGCTTTTGTGGTACGGAATAGGGAAGCTGGCAGTTTGTGATTGCTCCAGATCATTAAAACCCCAGGTAAAAAGTGCCTATTCAATTATTGTTTGTAACTGCCAGACAATATTGTTGGCATTTTCACATTTAAATCTATTTTTATTGTAGATATCGTGCTTTATAGAATGCTATCGGGTTGTTTCCTAAAAGATGTCTAATTGCTTCCTTCTTGATTCCATCACCTGAAGATGATTATAACAGCTTCATCTTATGATTCCTTTGCTTTATATAATACCCATTTATTTCTTTTCTCTCTTTACTGAGAGAAATCATTGTATGTTAAACTTATGGGTAATATATGTACAGCATATGGAGATATTTGAGCAAAAAATTCTAGTTAAATTACTTTATTATTGTCTTCTTAGGTTTTTGAGAGTTGGCTGATTTGTCTTAGGTTGAATAATGGAAAACAAAACTGCAAAAAAAGTAAAGGCATTTGTAAAGGCATTTTACTGCATAAATTCAAATTTATTTTATAAACAAAAATAGAAAAACCCACGTTATTTTAATGGTATTTAAAATGTATCTGGCACCATGATATACCCTAATTAATCAATATTCCCTATTAGATATCCTTGGAAATCCTAAGTATGGAAATTAGAAAGTATTGAAACTAAGGCAGAGAAGTAATTTTATCATAGATGTTATTAAAGTCATCAGTTTGTCATATTTCTTTAGGATGGTTAGACTCTTCTTGTGTTAGTACTTCTTGTGTTAGTATTTTAACACTGGGGAATTTTAAAATAGTTGCTATACAGAATCCATGAATAAATAATCATTCAGATATTTTGCTCGTTAATTCCCCAAAATTTTTCCACACTCAGCATAGACATACTTTGCAGATAACTTCCTATGGTGATCAAAGTAACCCAATATTAAGATGTTTTCCAATAAAGAGAGAGAGAGAGAGAGAGAGAGAGAGAGAGAGAGAGAGAGACTTTTATTCTTGAATCTTACTGGAATGTTTGAATGAGAGTGAAAAACAGATTGCCTAAAGTTTGTGGCATTGGGAATTGGAAACTAAAAGCAAGAGAGACATGCTTTAATTTAGTATTTTCAGGCAAAAATACCTCAATTCATGTACAATTTAAGTTGGAATGCAGAGTTATATGATTCAAACCTCAAGAAATTCCTGTCTAGTTATGAGAACTGGCTGTGAAAAATCCAGATAAAAGAAGATAATAGCATAAATACTCTTGCAAATTCACACAGAGGATATTACTAAATCCTTCTCTTATTGTAAACAAAGTATCTTTTCAATTATAATTTTAGGGTTCAAGTAATTGCAACTTTTCAATTTTTAAGATTAAAAAAAGAAAATCTTAGATTTAGCAAAGGAAGAGGTGCAGGGTGAGTGTAAATTGATACTGCTTTAGCTGCTAGGGGAGTGAAAGTGAAATCACAACCAGGTGTGGCATTTTAGGAAAACATGATAATGATTTGCTTCCAGGTATAGGAATTGAGTCTAATGGACATATTAGAAATTGTTATCTCTTAGGGGTTTTGAAAACAGATGCTAAAGCTTTCTTTCATTTACATAAACTTAAAATAACGAAATTTCTAAATCCTAAAATGTGAGATTCAAATGACATTAGAAATGTTCATTTTTTGATATGGAAAGTAGCTACAAAAACTGTTTTTTTCCTCCTCATGGCATTTGGAGTGCTTATTATTGGATAGACACAAAGTAGTTCTTTTCTTATCACAGTTAATAAAACTTAAGCAGACTTAGGTCTTAAATAACCTCAAGATATATGCTAGAATTTTGTTTCCAATAAAATATCAATTTTGCTATTTTTATATCCTCATTCCTCAAGGAAACTGGCTCTATTTTACAAAATAGGATTAAAAATATAGCTCTTTTGCCTTATACTATGATGTTTTCCTTCCATTTCTGTATTATCGGTTTTTAAAGATGATTCTTCCTGAACATGAGAACATTAGCTAGAAAAGATATATTGAATAGCTTTCATATTTACAATATGAAAACAATTCTCAGGTACAGTTGAGTAAGTGGATAATTAATAAAGCATAATATGTATACAAAATGAAGTAAGACATAAAAATCATAAAAAGATGAAATTTTGTTATTCCTAACAATATGGATCAACTTGAGGCAATTAGGCTAAGTAAGTTCAAAGAGAAAGATAAAACATAACTTTATTCATTTGTGGATTTTAAAGGAAAGTAAAAGAATTAAAGACACACACAAACACACATGCACATAAATACAAGATTTTGTCAACAAAATCATGGTTACCAGTGGGGAAGGAATAGCTTGATGGTTAATGGTAATGGGACATTTGATATTGGAAAGTGGGTATGTTGTGAAATATAGAGTTGCTGAGGTGAGAAACTATGCACCTGAAACACTGCATGAACACCTGAAAACTAGTGCTACCTCAATAAAAAGAAAAAGACCACCTTTTTGCTGCTATTAGACTATCAGACATCTTACTGGCACTACCATAATATATTTATTTATCTTCAGAAGTCTGCCAATTGATTTTTTCCTAATGAAAGACAAAGTGCTTTATTTAAATTACCTTGGAACTTTTATTAGTTGGAGCACTATAAATAAACACATTTTCAGCATATGTCAAACTATAGCTTTAACAGAAAACTACTTTTTGAAATACTAAATTGAAAAAAAAACAAAACAAAACAAAAAACAAGCGTTAGGCTCACATTCACCAGAAGAATAAATAGTATTTATATATTCATGATTTGCTATGATTTCAAAAACTGCTTTTTTAAACAAGAAAACACTCATGTACATTGAAAAACTTTTGAAAGTCACCAAGGATTTAGTTACAACTGTGAAATTAAAAATGCATTAAATTCTAAACAGCTTTCCTACCAACTTAGGAAGAATGAAAGGAGAAAGTGATGGTCAACATTTCAGTCATCAAAGACTATGGAAGATGTTAGAGGAAAGAGATCACAAGTCTAGGCAAGAAAGAAGACAAAAAGATATGGATAGACAAGCTATTGAGTAGGAAGGGTAGTATCCTCTGACAGACTTGTACACTCAAATGGACCAGTTCAGTCAGAATTTTACTTCAAGTTGTGATCACTGGCAACATTATTAATAAGAAGAAATAGACAAGAGCTGACACACCCTTGAATCCCAATAAATAATTGAGTCCAAGAATGCAAAGTAAGACATTTTCAAATAACACATACAAAAAATAGTATAGACTCGACAGCTACATTTTGCATTCATTTGGTAAAAGTAGTGTTGGCAATGAAATCTAATCAGAATTATAAAGTGATCAGCCTGAGGGTATAATTTAAACATAAATTTAAAATGGTACTTGACTTTGACAGTCATAAGTATAATCTCCCTTTATAGAATGAGACAGGGCAATTAGTCACACATTATTGTTCTTACACAATATTTTCAAAAAGAATAATAATTAATTTATATAATTCCAGACTCGTGCATGAAACTTCTGCACCTATAAATGAAGAGGTTTATTGTACACCATCAACCCCAAGCACTTTTCTCAATAGAATTACTGAGTCTTCATATGCAGTATAAAGTGTGTATGTCTCTCTCTCACACACACATACACACAAACACACACAGAAGCTTTCTCCAAGTTTGTACTAAAGAAATGCTCCAATGTTTATTTCCTTTAATGATGGAGATGCTCTTATCCCCAAATAGAATTATAATTTTTATCCAACACCCAATTATTTCTTGCTAACTCAGATACATAGTGTGTATTTGAATTTATCGTATATAAAGCCAGTGTAGACAAAGATCTTTTTATAGAGAACTAATGAGAAAATTGATTTTTATGAAGCAAATACATATTATGAAAAAAATTTGCTATAAAATGAAAATACATTTAAGTGTATCTGAAGTATTTAATAACATTTCTATATTTCAAAAATTAAAAAAAATGTTACTATCACTACTAAGCTTACAGAATATAAATTCAACTAGATTAGATGAAAAAATATAGAAAATACTTGAACTTCAAATAGTTTTAAAATTAAAAACACTACTGTTCACAATTCTGAGAATATCTGCTAATCAAAATGTTTTATTCTGGCTTTTACAAGCTTGAAGAAAGAAGAAACACTTTTCTCATGAAAATAAAGCATGATAGCAAAGTATGTTTCATTTAATAGAGTCATGAATACTTTTTTCCTAGGTATGCCACTTCTTAAGTGAAGTGAGTTAAAGTTGTGGCAGATTCTTTTATGGTTCACTGGAATTCATTATTCTTTGAGTCATGTAGCTAAATGATCTTACAAAATGAAACCAAGGCAGAGCCTATTAATCAAAAAGAGTTCTGTGTTTTCAGAGATCAAGAATCAAATGCCAATAAGGACTCATTCTACAAGATCCCCAACCTCAAATAATGTCACAGTGATTACAATGAATAAAATGGTCATTCACTAAAAAGATACCTAAGGCAATTTCTGGAACTCTCACTGTCCATGTATTCTTGAATTCATTATATTCCAAGTTCCATTTGGATTATATTCCTCTAAGTGACACTCTTAGTCATATGCCAAATTTCTAAGAAAGTAAGCCAATATACAAAACAGTCAGCAACATCCAGATAAAACTGACAGCAACTGAATTTCCATGCTTAAAAAAATCTCATCAAAGCAACTGCCATCACCCTCAAGACCTTTTCAAACATGACACACATCTGCTTAAAGATGTAAAAGACCATCCATTGTTGACTTCTGCATTCAGCTCTGTTTGCTATGTACTTATAAAATCCTGTAATCAGGAAGGAATATTTAAAAAAACAAGTTTTTTCCTCCACTAACTATTGCAGCTGCTTCTAAAAAATAATAAAAGTTGCTAGAGAAATCATAGCTACACATACATGTAAAATTAAGGAAATAAGCTGCTTTATTGGCCCGATTTAAAATAAGCTCAATCAGTAGAAAAGAAAAATGCTATAATATACAGCTTGATGAGAGCAGCTGAAGACAAGAATACACTTTGACACAGTTTTAGAATTTAGGATCTATCTCACTCAATGATGTTTGAATGAGACAAAGGACATTCTTCCTCTTAATTTTTCTAAAGCACAAAGTAAAAAAGTGGATTTATATGTGGAAGATAACCAAAACTAGACTCATATGCAAACATTTCCTAAACATGATTCTGAAATTTCAAATACAGAAAAAGAAAAAGGTCTTTTTCTTGTTTTATTCTAATTTATACGGTTCTATCATTTTGGAAGTCAATTTATAATAAGTCTAGGTTTAAAAAAAAACCCTTTTTCATCTGGAAAATTCCAGTTATACATATCTGATTGTTAACAATCATCCATTCACAGGAAAATATATACAAGTATATTGCAAGAAATATTTGAAACAGAACAGTAAAATTACACAGATTTAACCAAAAGTATTTGAAAAAACATAAAAACAATCTTACTTTTGACGGTCGCTGTCCGGGTGCAATTGTAAAGAATAGCCAACTCTCCAAATACTTTTCCTGGACCCATAGTACATAGCTTTACACCTTCCTTCGTAACTTCAACCTTACCATCTAAAAAGGAAAAGGAAAACACATTGCTTTAATTCTCATCCATGCTTCAATGCATTTGGTGTATCTTCAATAAGAGGTGATGAGTGCTGGACCACTTTAAAAAATTGAAAAGCAGCAACTAAAATAAAGTTGTCATCAAAAATCCAATACAATGAATACAATAAAATATATTAAGAAATTCAGATTCTCCCAGTTGGTTGGGTTTCTTTTTGTTTTGTTTATTGTCTCTTTTGCTGAACAGAAACTTTTTAGTTTTATATAGTCTCAGCTGTTTATGTTTTCCTTCAATTTTTGCCAGCCATAGTTGTTTCCCCAAATGGATTTCTGAGGTGAAATTCATGAAGGGTTTTGCCCAGGTTTTCTTCTATGTATTTTATGGTTGCAGGTCTCACTTCCATGTCCTTTATCCATTTTGAGTTAATTTTTGTACAGGGTGTGAGGGTGTTATCCTGGTCCATTTTTTTACAAGTTTTAATCCAGTTTTCCCAGCACCATTTACTGAAGAGGCCCTCCAGACAAGTGACAAGGGTCTGATAACAAACATCCACAAAGAGCTCCTACAGCTCAACAAAAACAAAGCAAAAAACCCAATCAAAAATGGAGAGAAGAACTAAAAAGACACTTTACCAAAGAGGAGATACAGATGGCTAATAGACATATGAAAAAATGCTCCACATCACTAATAATCAGGGAAATGCAAATTAAAACCACACTGAGATACCATCTTACACCAGTAAGAATGGCCCACATAAACAAAACAGACAACAAATGTTGGCATGGATGTGGAGAAAAAGGAACTCTCTTACACTGCTGGTGGGAGTGCAAACTGGCCCACCACTATGGAAGACTGTGTGGAGGACCCTCAACCAATTGAAAGTGGACTTACCATTCAACCCAGCAATCCTACTACTAGGAACCTACCCAGAGGACATGAAGACATTAATTCAAAAGGACACATGTACATACATGTTCATTGCAGCCCTGTTTACAGTTGCAAAGAATTGGAAACAAACCAAATGCCCCAAAACAGATGATTGGCTAAAAAAAAGTGGTACATATACACGATGGAATACTACGCATCCATCAAGGAGGACAAACACATGTCATTTGCAGCAACCTGGATGGAACTAGAAAGACTCATATTAGCAGAAATAAGTCAAAAAGAAAAAGAGAAGTACAGGATGGTCTCACTTATATGAGGGATATAGGGAAAAACAAACAAA